>VVHJ01065186.1:0-11583 GCA_015107715.1 Tylochromis polylepis
CATTCCTGCTGTCAGCATGCCAATTGCACGCTCCCTCAATGCTTGTGGCATCTGTGGCATTTTGCTGTGAGACAAAACTGCACATTCCAGGGTGGCCTTTTATTGTGGGCAGTATAAGGTACACCTGTGCACTACTCATGATGTCAGATCAGCATCTTGATGTGGCACACCTGTGAGGTGGGATGGATTATCTCAGCAAAGCAGAAGTGCTCACTATCACACATTTAGACTGATTTGTGAACAATGTTTGAGAGAAATGGTAATATTGTGTATCTGGAATGAATTTTAGATCGTTAAGTCCATCTCATGGAAAATGGGAGCAGAAACAAATGTGTTGCGTTTATATTTTTGTTGAGTGTACATTCAACCCATTTTGGAATAAGTCTGTAGAAGTGAAGTGTTGTGAATACTTTCTGGATGCACTGAATATCAGTAAACACAGTGCCTCCTTGCACACAAAGTGGAGCCTTGAATGTAAAACAGTAGGCTGTCGGCAAATATGAGAGCTGCAGAGTACTTCCAACAGGCTGAAATGATTAAACAGAGAACGTGGTGGTGCAGCAGTTTACTGCACTGTAAGGTTTTAGCAACGATGACAGCAAAAGCAGGCAGGTGTAATCATGAGCACATGTCAGTGAAACCTTTGTAGTATGGCCAAGGCTTTATGCACAAACATTTTCGAGTTCAGACAACATTTTTTTTTCTGCCCACAAGGAAAGGTTGAATGAAAATGTGAAGAGGTAGAATAACAGGATAGTGTGGCAAATAAACAAATAAAATGTGCAATAAGCTATTCAAACACATTCTTCCTCGCAATCTAACACCGACTTCGACTCACCCTATCTTTGTCATCCACCACATCGCACAGCATATCATCCTGGTCCAAAATGCCGCCATCGCCATGTTCCAACCTGTTCACCTGAACCCAGTAGCTGGGGTCCTAGGAGAGGAGGAAAAAAAGAGTCAGAGTATTATCTGTGTAATGAGATCAGCTCGATTTGTACCATATAGAATCAGGATTTGTAGCATTATGTACGTAAAGCCATATATTATAATAGGATTCCCAAACCAAATGAATTAGGAGCTTGTGACTGTAGCAATCAGCTGATCTAATCGCCATGTGGTTCATATCATGATCCAGTCAGCTGGCACACAGGAGCTCTGACATAGTTATGGATTGACATCATGATAGCGGTTATGAAATATTTTAATCCCTTAGTGGATGGCCTGCAAACTAAGCATATGGCTCACATAATTTTCCATGTCGATGCAGAAAAGGGAATGCATGTGACTGACAACAATCACCCACCCTCTTCCCAGTCAATGAAAAAAAGCAAAACATTGCCCTTGTTTGCATATTTTAAAATTTTTTTGCAGGATATCAGTATCCTACATGCAAACAAAGAACCCGATAAAACGGCATGGTTTATATCTATAATCCTGCTTGCTATTTTGGGTTTTTTGATGATTTTTTTTCCCTTCTCTCTGTCCTGTCTGGGAGTATAGCACTCAGAATTGTTGTCTGAAGGCCCAAAAAATACCCAACAGATTTACCTTCACAAGTGGAGCATTACGGCATTCACTATAATTGTCCACTTGCTAGTCAGCATCAAGAACTTCATTAGCATTTTTTATTTTGGATTATTAAAGCCATAACAGACAACACCGGGAGATGGAAAAGAAGAAAGAAAGAAAGTTTTAAAAAGTAACCAATAATATAAGATATTTTTAGAGGCAGCAGCAGCCCAAGATAGTGTGTACACCTGTGTGAACACTTGTGAGAACACTTGTGTGCATGAGCGCGCTCATAAGGTTCATAAGGTTTCTCCAGTAGTGTCTAACAGTGGGTGTGGGGAGCCACAGCCCTGCACCCTAGGACCTGAAGCAGGCATAGAGGAGACGGGGGCCCCAGTCATCCAGAGGGCCTCCAGGGCATGAGAGCCCCAGGGAGACCACTGCAACCCCCACTCAGAGAAAAGCGATTCTTAACTTAGATTATGCCTCATAACACAGGTCTGCATGGGATATTTTTGGTAGATTTTATGTATTTTAGGGTGCTGAATCCAAAAATGATCTCCATTTCCCTCCATCACATACAGTATTTTTGCAAAACAAGAGGTTTACATTAAAAAAAGCACAACAGCGATGAAAAAAAAAATCAATATTTTATTACAACTAACTATGCATATTTTTTCGGAGATTCCTTACCTTTCGCTATGAACAAAATAAACCTGTTGGGACATGATCATCTGAGCTCCTCACACCGCCCCCACTGACCCCCCTCAATTCCTCACATTTTCTATTTGTGTTTCTCTTGAGTCTCGCTCTTAGAAATATTAAATTACTGTAAGAAATCATTATTGGATATAGTTTTTTGACTCAAGCATAGGATACCAGATTTCAGTTAAAAAAGGGAAATTGTACGCTTAATTACACTAAAAACATGAGTTTTGCAAGAAAACCTGATGAGATGGAATTTTTAAAATATTTTTCCCAGTTTCAGTGAGTAAAAATCTATAAGAAACAGTCAAAAAAAATCCCATGCAGTTTTTTGGTTGGAGACCTGTGTTATTATTATTATTATTATTATTATTATTATGCCTTATTCAAATGCAGACTACTTCTCCTTCACTATTTACTGCATCAAAGAGAATATTATGTAAGTTTACAGCATACAAAGCATGGAGTATGGAGCAATAATTATAGAAGCAGTTAAGTCGGGAACAGGGACTAAATGTTTGCAAGCTGGCTGAAAAACCATATATTTATAATGTTTCTATTTTAAGTTTTTTTTCAGTCCAAAGTAAAACTAATAACTAAAAAAAAAAGACGTGTTGCTTCAGCTTTCTTTTCAACCAGAAATAGTGTAAAAATCTATGTATAATTTTTTTAAACTGCTGTTTTATTATGCTCCATAATTTAATGAAATACAACATCTGCGCACACAGCATTGATATAAATACAGAAGATTTGGTGTTCGACAGCCCCACCGTCCTCTAAAACTACAATCATCAAAACATGAAATGAGGGAATATCTTTTGGAAGAATGGCGAAACGTGTATTTCCTCTGACAGACTTCCAGTCACGTGGAGACTCAATGCCAGGGTGCGCTGAAGCCGTTTTGGTGCCACGTGTTGGGCAGGCACCTTAGATTTATGTTAGTTTTAGCTTTAAGTGCCAAGCTATAGCTAGCTAGGCAGATGTCTCAAGTAGAACTCAGTGCACTACTTGATTTTGACCTTGATTCAGCAGTTTAACTATTATTATGCATTCCTATGGTTTTTGGCAATTTAAGACTTGACAAAAGTAGTTACCTTGTTTTGTCTGTACAGGATCGTGTAGTCTGACATGGAAACAAGCTATGTAAAACAGCTTCACATGACATGACTGCAGGTCTGTGTACAAACAACCTCATGGAAGATTTCATGTTTATCTGTACTGGTTTAGCTTACTTTGAAATCAAAAGCTTTATCTGTCTTCTTCGATCTGTGCTACCCTCCCACATTTTGGCTTTGCCCAGTTCATAGCCTGCAAGCACTGAAGCATGATAGCCCAGCCAGACAGGAGGGTAAGGAGAAACCACTAAGCTCAGTGACTGTCCTTCCTCCTGCGCTACGTTATGAAAGAATCGTCTAACTCTTTTGTCTGGATTTTGTTCTCATCATTTCCGTCTCTCCACTTCCCCCCTTATGCATTCCCTCCAAACTGAGCTGTCTTAAGGACTGTGGTTAAATGCCTTCATGCACATCCTTGTTGTACTGAACTCCAGTGCGGTACACCAGGGAAAATGGTCCAAATTGTGAGGGGAATGACTGTGTGGTATTTTTCCTTCCTTTTGAGGTTATTAAGAGGGAAAAAGAGTTCATCGAGTTGCTTCCAAATGACAAGACAAAAATACGTGAAACACAGACGGTTTCAGAAGATAGTTGCTATTTTATTAATGGCCACTACAATAAAATCTGTCGCAGCCATTACAGAAAGCAAATATAAATGTATATATGGATTGCGTTGATCTGCAGGGTTGTTTAAAATTAAGCCATATGTAAGAGCATAATAACAATAAAAGCAGAAAGAATATCATCTCTGAAAGCGATTACTAAACACAAACTGACTGCCAGCATTACAGAGCAATGAAGAAAAAAAATATGTTGAAATGTTGTCATGCTGCTTGTACTGTTCCAGACTTGTTGCGCAGATGGGATTATGAGGAACAAACATAATTCTGAGAGCAGCTCAGCCGCACAACTTAATTCCAGAAATACACTGAAGTGATGAGTCAGGCAAACACTGTTTAGATTTCACTTACAGTTACACTGAAGCCTTGCATCACTGGTTCTTTGGTTCATCGGAGCCACATCTCTTAAATTTGTGTTTTATGAAGGGTTTGGCGTAAATACTACAATCTCAGCTAAACTACAGCTATGTGATGGTCTCTCTGCTTACCTACATGTAAGCAGAGAGAGCTCCTAAGAAGACACGGCTGGTCATGTTAACCGTTCAGCTCACAAAAAACACAACCCACATCTAAATGGTGAAATCCCCTGTTTAACCTACTTCTTAGTATTACTTCTGTTCTTTCATTCTGCAGCCCTGTGCCACAGCTGAGAATACACAGTACCGCATTGGCAACTTGAGCGTGGTACTGACGTATTTGGATTTAAACACACTGTTATTTTTCCTTTAATGATGTCTGACAGTGTCAACAATCTGTCGTGCCACTGAGCTTTTCGCGAGGCTTCCCTTAAACACCATCACTTATACTTAAGATTTTCTGTGTTCTCTTTTTACCTCTAATGGAAAAACAAACAGTTACTTAAAGTGTAAAGACTGGGATCCAGTAAATGTTTGCCATCATGGACCTTCTGTAAGCGAACCACTAGCAATCCACTATGTACTTGAGCAAAGCGGTTTTATTATGTATATCCCATTTAAAAACATATGGGCTCAATCAGATTTTAAACTAGAGACCAGTACATTTGGACTGAGGAGAATCAGAAGAAGCAGGACCTTCTAACAGAGAAAGCATTGTGAGCGAACATTTGTACGACTGCTGCGGACAGTAACGACAGCTAAGGAGGACATCCATAGAGTTGATAAACTGATAGCACGCTCAGCAGTCAGCGTCAGCTCATTTTGTTACAATGCTCTCTGCAACTAAATCAGCATGTCATCTCACACTCGCTCTAGCATTATGTGATTGTTATTACGTTTCATTATATATTTTTCAGTACACAGTTTTGTGTACTTAGACAAAGGTGAGAGTTAGAGGACCTAATTCAAGCGAGTGGAAAGACCATTTGCCAAACAGGTTCAAGAACTCCCAATGTGAACGTTCCTTCCAGAAGCAGACAGAATATTTGTATCTCTAATCATGCAAAGCAGCGTCGTTCACATATTCATTTGACTTTAGAGAAATTTAATGTGGGTCAAAAGAACAAAATCCATACCTGCAAAAGTACAATCGCAAATAATGAAAAGGTTGGGAAGCGGTGTCAAATGTAAAGAAAAACAGAATGCAGTACACGTCACTGTAAAGAAACGACCACATGAATGTCTTGCTACAAATTAGGTTCCGTGGCAACAGGTCAGTAACATGACATGATATGTCCACAAATTGTCAAACAATTATCATATAATGTTCAATAATGTAAAATTGTGAAAACTCTGAATATCTCATCAGCTACAGTACATAACATCAACATCTGAGAATATGGAGAAATCTCTGCGTGCAAGAGACCAGGCCAAAAAAAAAAAAGGGGGAAAAAACCCATATTGGTACGATTCTGTTGTGGAAATCACTGCATGGGCCCAGGAACACTTCCAGAAATCACCATCTGTGAAACACTTCACTGTGCCATCCATAAATGCAGGGTAAAATTCTATCATGCAAAGAAGAAGCCATAATGGAGAACAATGCAGAAACACAGCTGTCCTATCTGGGCCAAAGCTTGTTTAAAATGTACGGAGGCAAAGTGGAAAACTGTTCTGTGGTCAGACAATTGGAAATCTGGAAAACACGGATGCCGTGTCCTCCAGACTAATGAGGAGAGGGACCATTAAGGCTTGTCATGAGTGCTCATCTCAAAAGCCTGCGCCATTCATGGTATGGGGGGCGTTACTGCCTATGGAATTGGAAGCTTGCTTATCTTGAAAGGCACCATCAATCCTGGAAGGTATAAGCAGTTTTAGGACAACATATGCTCCTACTGAGATGTCTTGATCTTGAACGGCATGGCTTCATAGTAGATGAGTCCCGGTGCTAAACTGGCCTACCTGCAGTCCAGATCTTTAACCAATTGAAAATATTTGGCACGTCATGAAATAAAGAATGCAACAGAGAAAGACCCAGGACTGTTAAGCAGCTAAATTCTCTATCAGACCAGATGGGACAACATTTCTCTCCCAAAAGTCTGGCAACTGGTCTTCCCAGTTCCCAAACATTTACGGACTGTTGTTAAAGACGGTAAGCCTTCTATCATTCAGTCACAAGGTGATTGCACAGTTCATCTGGTGTGAAACAAACTCTTTCCAAGCAATGATGGTCCAGGTTAGGCTGACTGTAATCACTCTCAGGTATATTGGCAAAGGTTTGCCGCCTAATTTAGAAACATAGACAGCTTGCCAAGAGCACCAACATGTTGCAATCAACCCAAGTCAGTCTGCACAAATTAGCAAAGTTCTTCTGCATCAAATCTCTTTGCAATAGGGGATCTGACTCAGCTGGTTTTATTCAAGTTAGATTTGCATATAAGAGCAAGGCTGCTGAGCACCTATGTCATTTTGCAGTTAAATCTCCATCCTGCAGTTATTTGTGGATGACTTCCTGAATTCCTGTTTCACAAACATGAGATTCTGGGCAGATTCTGAATCTAAGTAGTCAGTGTGAATCTCTGTTTAATGTATAATTTCTGTGTATGTAAACGGCAAAAAATTTACAACAGACAGCGGCATGCTTGCTATTTCCACCAATTTATCACAGTTAATCACCATATTATCTCCAACAGATTGGATATAATTACCAACTTGACCTCATTCAATCACAAACTGATAGCAGACTGCAACTAGATTGCAAGTTCATTGCCCACAGTCGCAATAATTTCACTTTTGACATGGTGTCCAACCCCTGTTCTCCCTTGTGAAATCTGAGGCATGTATGTCAACAAAAAGCACAGTGAAAAAAATGCAAACAGGTAGGATTATGGAAAACTTGTAGAAACCAATGTACCATGTGTTGAATGGTTCCAAGTTACATTACTGTCTTGTGAAGTGTGACGTCTTTTTTCCAGTGTTGCACAGTCTCAGGTTGAAGACAAAAGGCCTCAAGGGTACACGTAAGTCATAAACAAACGAACCTGAAGCTGAAGCACTGTGCTCTATCATTTTATAATAGAACCAGGATTATGATGCACATACTTTGATAGTCTGTGGGATCTCCAGGTCACACTGAAACCACAAAATGCCAGATGAGACTCTCAAATATGACACCTGACAGGTATTTCAACATACTGCAAACACTTGGGAACTTTAACACCAAGCATTGCTGAGATTGTTGTATTACAGTAATACTATCACCTAATGTTTAAATGCTTCCTCAGTAAGTCTCTAAATTACTGTCACTAGAGTCAAGAATCCATGAAAAGGAAGTTACACTACAGAATGAGGAGAACCATGAACTGTCTTCAAGTAGCATTGCCAAAACCAACATCTGTGGAAAGCACAGTATATTCAGTTTCACTTTAATGACACAATACTGTAGCAAAGTAAAAATAATGAAAAATAGGCCCGATTTGCTAATCAACTTTCATAAGAACAACAGGAATTGAACATGATCCCTGCTCTGTCGAGGAGGAACAGACTCAAAGGTTTAAAAGCCTTTTTTTGTACTTGAGTAAAAAAAAAAACCAACTTACAAATAATAAGAAAATTTATTTTGGGCGATTTCTTATAACAAGGCTTCTTGGCAATAAAACCCCTTACTGACCAAGACTTATAGGCCCATTATAATTATTTTGTAATTTTGCCTTATTTTGTAATTCTCATCTTTCAGAAACCATTTGAATTTTGTCTCTAGCCAAAACGGAAGTCTGCTCCCTCCTCATGCTGGTCACCAGCTTGGTCATACACTGCTGTGGGATGGCATCCCATTCTGTAACCAGCATTTGCCCAAGTAGCCCAGTGTGGTTGTGCTGGTCACTCTGGAACGACCAGCACGCTCAAGCTGATCCCACAAGTGTTCACTGAGGTTGAGGTCAAGACTGCAGGCAGGCAACTCCACCGTCTCCGCTCCCAAATTCTGGAGGTAGTATCGATGAACCTTGCTCCGTGGGTGCAACAGTGTCATCTTGGAGGACAGCGTTCAATCCCAGATTGCGGAAATATGGGATTACCACTGGTTGCAGAATCTCATCATGATAACTTTCTGCATTGAGATCGCCCCCAGTGATGACAAGCCTGGTTTATTCCATGAGCGAAATCCCACCACACTGCCTGCAGCAATCAGCAAAGCGTTCTCTGTGTCTTCTCAAAACTTGGACCTTAAAATCCAACAGTCAAAGGCGGAATCTAGAATCAGTGCTGAACAGTGCTAATCGGGGCCCAATCTGGGACCTGACTGTCAGCACCTGGGGTAACAGAAGCTCAAAACAAATCAATAGCAGAATTAGTTGTTTGGCAACCCACACACTCAACCTTGCTGCTCAACCCACAAATGCATTTTCCTTACAAACGTAGCACCATTTAAGGGGAAATAAACTAAAAACTATAAACTAAGGCTGTGCGATATGATGAAATATATCGGATGATGAAATTAAAACATCTATCGTTTCATATTATACGCTACCTTTTGTTTCGTGGTGTCGCAAAATACACTTTTTACGGCAATATTTTTTTCAGCGTTTGGATGGTCACCATGTGGATGCAGGCACAGAGAATACCAGTATGGCCAGTGAAGATGAGGCAGAACCAGGTAGCTCCAAACAGAAGGACCAGTCAAAACTAATCGAGGACCTGATTCCTAAATGAGAGGCATGGACATGGTTTGGTTATGAAAAGTCTGACACGGACCAGAAAACTATACTATGCATATTATGCTGCAAACACGACAAACCTCTTCTACCACCTACGCAAGAATCACGTGACAGAGTATGGAGAGAGTTTATGGATGAGAAGCAAAAAAGAGCCGTCAGGTGCTCAAAATAAACCTTAGACTCAAACGTTAGAACAGGCTTTTCCCCGCAGCACGCCACGTAACAAATACTGGCTGCCGTTACAACTTATATCTAAAAATATGCAGTTTCATGCATCGGTCAAAACACTCGACTCCGGGTACACGACGCCCAGCCGAAAACACTTCACACAGGTCGAGTTGCCCGAGATTCACAGAATTTACAGAAAATGCACTATTTTGTGATCTATATCGTTATCGGGATGAGAAACGTCTTATATCGGGATATGAGATTTTGGTCATATCGCACAGCCCTAGTCTTCTACAATTTCTGCCGAAATTGCTTTTGTAAAATCGGTAATCCTGTAGCAAATAGGGATAAATGTCATCAACACTGAACTGCCTAGCAATTTAGTTTGTAATTAATGACTTGTTACATCATTTCATAATTGATTGTATCTATTGTTTTAGTGACCTGGAGTCAAGGAGAGAGGTGAAGAAAGAGGAAGGTGAAGCATTTGCCAGAGAACATGGACTCATATTCATGGAGACCTCAGCTAAGACTGCCTCTAATGTAGAGGAGGTAATTCCATACACACAACCCTACCAGCTTTCACCGCCTATTTATCTACATTAGGAATATGCCTTGCAGGTCAGCGTTATATTTGAATATATTTTTAGGAAGTCTTTATAATCACAATCAGCTGGTTGTGATGGCCTTTAGCAATTTAGTGAATGGGGTTCATTGACACTATGGTTGAATTTTTGTTGAATGAGTCAAAAGTTTTATTTCTTCACTATTAAGAAGTAGATGTTAGCACATAGTTTTGCTGAACATGGTGATAAACCTGCTAAATATCTGCTTATTGTGAGCATGTTATCACATAAGCGTTGCCATATCCTCATAGGTGAAACACATGGACTGTATATAAAAGATCAACATAATTTGCTGGTGAGGCAAACATGGCCTTCAACTTGCTTTCTTTTTAATGGCCAGCAGGGGGAGATTTCTTTTTTCTTTTCTTTCTTTTTTTTAAAGAGTCCAGTTTTATAGAAATATATATTTTTAAAATGCCCCTCAGCTTCCTTGATCTGACCTCTTCAACACTAGATTCGGGTGTTTTTTGTGTACACCATACTGGTTGTTTTCTATTACATTTGGAGTTAAAAGGGAGAAGTAGGATATGATTTAGGGTGGACCTACCTTGCTACTGACTCTTGGATGTGCCGTGTCCCTCAATTTCTTAGTCAGGACCCACCCTTTGCTCAGTGTCCAGACACCAGGACGTTAACTGCTAAAACAATCACATTGCAGCATCACAGCAGGACTTCACTAACGAATAGCTGACATCACAGTGGCTACAACCATCATTTATATACAGTCTATGCATTCACCCCAGTTTGTGAATTTTCATGTATAATCATATATTCCTTTCTCAGATAAGTATATAATCCCCAAAGACTCTTGTAACAACGTGGATGAAAAAATAGTTTGTCCATTGAATGAGTTAAAGATTGGTAATTTATTAACTAAGTTGCAGCTGTGTTTCTGAAGTAAATGAACAAACAAACAAAAAAATTTCATTCAAGTTTAATTTATATTCAAAATCACTATTCAGGTCATATAAAATGCTGAAAACCCAATCTAATTCCAAAAGCTTATAAAGAATTCATAGGCTTCATGCTGTTTGTGGAATACATTCATCAAGCAAAATTCATCTTTGTCCTTTTTTTTAGATCCAAAGTACATTGTAAGTTTCTAAAGTAAATCTTCTAGTTAAGTCAGTTTTTCCTTCGTTACACAAACTGAATTGTGAATGCTTGTTATTTTAAAAAGATGTGCAAATATGTCTAAAAATATAACTGTACCCCTTCATTTTCTTCCATACCCCTAATACTCCTGTATTTGCCATTTTAACAAATATCTCACTAAATTGTAAAAAGTTTTATTGGGGCTCATTTTGTATGGATGCAACACACAGACATGGAAACTGGAGTACAAGCTGTTTGACTGGGTCGCGCAGCAGGCCTGAGTATTTGTCAGTTCAGGGACTCAAGTTGGCAGAGGTAATGACTAATAGACTGCAATCAGGTGGCTGTGTTGGCATACCTGCCAAAGTGACCACAACTCTAACTTTGAAGCTTAACAAACAGGTAAGGTTTTTTGGTTTTGTTTCGCTTTTTTATTTTTTAATCGATTGTGCAGTTGTTTAAAAAGTGGAAAACTGGAACTGCCAATAAAAAGTTTTCGGCAGTTCCACCCTGGCTTAATTTACCAGCCCTGGATGTCGCAGCTTGTTTACTGCCAATAGCCATAAACACTACATTACTACCAGGTCTGAAAAGCAAAGCCAATATGGAAGTTCCTTAAACCTGCATTTTTTTTTTTTTTTTTTGTTTTTTTTTTTTTAATGACCAGC
>VVHJ01065189.1:3550-16009 GCA_015107715.1 Tylochromis polylepis
CCACTTCATCTGGGTCGGAGTTTTCTCCAGGACCCAGGTCAGACTGACTACTTTTTCTTTTCAAATATTTATCTATTGCTATTACGCGCTGTGCTGTCTCACTCACAGCATGACTATTATGTCATTTCTTCTTCGTCTTCTTCTGTTTTACTGGTAGTTGGCAATCCATTTAATTAGAGCAGGTAGTTGTGCTGCCCTCTAGTGGAAGAGAATGTAATTATTCTGTCCATTACTCATGCCGGTCGCTTAGAGTACCAATCAGGTGGAACCAGATAATCTTCCATGGCACACCTGATCATTTCTCACGGCACACCTATGCGCAGCAGCACAGTGGTTGGGAAACACTGGTCTATGGGGTTCAGGTCAGGCAAGTTTGCTGGCCAATCAAGCACAGTAATCCCATGGTCATTGAACCAGGTTTTGGTACTTTTGGCAGTGTGGGCAGGTGCCAAGTCCTGCTGGAAAATGAAGTCAGCATCTCCATAAAGCTCATCTGCGGAAGGAAGCATGAAGTGCTCCAAAATGTCCTGGTAGACGGCTGCGTTGACTCTGGACTTAATAAAGCTCAGTGGACCAACACCAGCAGATGACATGGCTCCCCAAATCAACACAGACTGTGGAAACTTCACACATTGTGTGCCTCTCCATTCTTCTCCAGACTCTGGGACTTTGGTTTCCAAATGAGATGCAAAATTTGCTCTAATCAGAAAAGAGGACTTTGGACCACTGAGCAACAAACCAGTTCATTTTTTTCTTTAGCCCAGGTAAGACACTTCTGATGTTGTTTGCTGTTCAGGAGCGGCTTGACAAGAGGAATACGACATTTGAAGCTCATGTCCAGGATCCGTCTGTGTGTGGTGGCTCTTGATGCACTAACTCCAGCCTCAGTGCACTCCTTGTGAAGGTCCCCCACACTTTTGAATTGCCTTTTCCTGACAATCCTCTCCATGCTGCGGTCATCCCTGCTTTTGCACCTTTTTCTTCCACACTTTCCCCTTCCACATAACTTTCTATTGATGTGCTTTGATACAGCACTTTGGGAACATCCAGCTTCTTTTGCAATCACCTTTTGAGACTTTCCTTCCTTATGGAGGGTGTCGGTGATGGTTTTCTGCACAGCTCTCAGGTCAGCAGTCTTCCCCATGATTGTGCTTCCCACTAAACCCGACTGAGAGACCATTTAAAGGCTCAGGAAGCCTTTCCAGGTGTTTTGGATTAATTAGCTGATTAGACTGTGACACTTTGAGCCTACAATATTGAACCTTTTCACAGTATTCTAATTTTCTGAGCTTTTGAATTTGGGGTTTTCATAAGCTGTAAGCCATAATAATCGAAATTATAACAAATAAAGGCTTGAAATATGTCGCTTTGCATGTAATGAGTGTATATCATATATTAGTTTCACCTTTTAAGTTGAATTACCAAAATAAATTAACTTTTGCATGAAATTCTAATTTTTCGAGTTTCACCTGTAGTATTCATTGTGCCTCAGTGTTGTGAGCCAAGTGGCTTTGCAACACAACTCAGTAAAATAGCAGTTTATGAAATAGTAACCAAATTTAAGCCATTGATGCATAGTTATCAACACGCGTTTTGTATTTTTCTTTTTTAATGTACACAAACTGAAGAATGGCTGTAACACAGTCTGACTGACGGCAGATTTTAAGCGTAATCTATTCATTCTTCTTCATGGGCACAAATTGTACTTGGAGTGTTAAGGAACAGCATAGGAGTAAGGAGGTGGTAGCACTGATATGAATTACATAGATTTCACATCAACATGAAGAGCAACTAAAATTTGAATCCCACATGTCTTTTTTGTCTTTTGCCTAGGAAAATAATCACTATGGTTAACTTCATATTGGTGAAAATACATTTCTTGTGTTTTTAATTTTATTTGTATTTATTTATTTGTTTTTTTATTTATTATCTCAAATGCATCATATCCATTATCAGGCTTTTTATTAATGACTTTGGTCTGGGACTGTCTGATGCTTATTTCTTTGTGGGATGGAGTCAAAATCCAAATTAATCCAAATGAATGGAATTAGTTTCTGTGACTACAGCCTTTAAAGCAATTGCTCCTGGCATTTTCCACCATATTACATTCACTTTAACTCTCTTAAACTTATTTAGAAAGTGCTTCAGGCCAAACACAGTAACAGCACTGCAATGTCTCACTAATGTTATCCAGTTTTTCAAATTGGTTTAAATCATCCATGATTTAATGACACCCGATAATAACCCAAGACAGGTATCCAGGGGACCTGCTGGACACAGGAGTAACACAAAAAGACAGACAACCATTCATGCGCACATTCCCATGTGTGGCTAATTTAAAACCACTACTTAACCTAACATGCATGTCTTTGGAGTCTGCAGAAGCTGGAGTATCTAGAGAGAAGGCAGATGCACAGGGATGACATGCTAACCACTGCAAGACTGTACCACCTAGTATAAAGGTATGAAAGAGTATAAAACTATACTCTAAAATACTACGTTTCACCATGTGTTAGCCTGGGCTAGCTTTTTAGCAAGAGCAGTGTAACAATTAATGAGTTACTATTTTTCCATCAAAAAATAAATAATTGGCACAGAATTCATGGTTTGGTCACAAGCCTACAGTATCTGTTCAGTGAAGCTGTTGAAATCATTTGGTAATGTCTATTTCTGAATCAGTAGACTTCTAAAATGTCTTAAAGTGCTTTGGACTTGTTCACCTCTTTTCAGTACCTTTTCTTTCATTGCATCCTAAGCCAGCTAATTAAATCCCAGAGATATTGAAAAGAGACAGTTAGTAAGAATGTTATCAGTCTTGGTTAAAATTGAATTCCCTCCCAAATCTTTTAATACTGTTTTACTACTCTGTTGAGCTCATGTCTGTCTTGTGGACCCTTTCACATTTAACAGCCATGGTTGTAGCAACTTAACTGTAACTCTCTATTTTTTTTTATCCCTGTTGTGTCTGCTGTGCACAAGGTTGTATAACCGCTGGCACTAACTGTGTTATTAAGTTACTTTTCTCTTTCTGATGCCTGTGGCCTCTTTCTGGTCCAGCATAGGTTGTCCTGGTAATCACTGTAACATCCCGAAGCTGTTCTTTGATTGGTCTACCAGAGCAGCACTCTGGGCTGTCATTTCTTATTTGGGAAAGGGAGGAAGTTCATGCCCACAGACAGGACTAGATTTGATTGGAATAATACTGGTGTGCACTGAGCTCACAGAAATGCCCGTCTTGACAGTGACAGCACTGTATTTTTGCCGCGCTGCTGCAGAAATGGAAACCAGCCACCAAGACAAATCATGTTCTACTAGTTTTTGCTGAAAATTGTGGCTATGAATGTCTTTCTTCACAAAAGCCATTTCCATGGTATTAATCAGTTTGTAGGTTTACATTTTAGGGGGATTCCAGGCCGTGTGTGCGTGTGTGTATGTGTGCACGCGTGTGCATGTGTGTGGTGATTTAATGGAGAAAAATAAACGAGTCTCCATATTTATAGAATGCCTCCGTCTTTTGACCCTGGTCAAATAACAAAGCCCTGCCTATATCATTATTTTGGCCCCTTGATGAATGTCTTTCATTATTAAAAGTCTAAGCTTTCATTTGAAGATATTTATTGTTCTTCAAATGAAAGAATGATGAATGCATTGTGTGGACTGCTGTGGCTGCTTAAGGGTGGTTATAGTGCGTTTTTAAACATCAGAGTTAAATAAATATAAAGCTATATTTAAATAACAGAGTTAGAGTTCAAGTCCAGGCAATCTGCAGAAGACTAAAAGTGTCAGATTTGTTTTAAGTGAACTTAGGATGCTCAATTTTCCATATTCATAATCCTTATTCGCTTGTGTTTTCCGTTAAACACAGAAAAACATACTCCAGACAGACTGTGACATACTTCTACAAAGGGCAACTGCCCCATGACTTTGATTAATCAGTCTCATTGGAATGATGTCACATTTTCTTTATTTTCTCATACAGAGTGCAAGTGGAACAGATGGTATCGGGGAGTAACATATTCTCATTAGGAGGTCCAGAATCTGCATATATGAAAGGGAGAACGAGAGAAAAGGGGGAGGGGGTAAAATCCTCAGAGTTTTGGCACAGATCAACTCTCTGACCTTCTGTCCAGTCTGCTGGCCGACAGGCACGAATAAAAGGATGAAGCAGGAAAGGAAAACTGACAGGCTCCCAGTAGCAGAGAGCTCCAGATCTGAGTCACCCAAGTCAGTAATCACTGATATGTTGCTTTCACATTTTACAGGACTTTTGTTAGGGGGAAAAAAAAATCAATAAGCAGCAATAAGATATAAGGTTGAGTCTGTACTTTCTCTATACTTAAAAAAAAGTTACTGTACCACTGGGATATGTTTGTGCTTGTGTTTAGGTTTAAAGAGGATGAAAACGAGCGCTTGGTTCTGTATAAAAGCCTAATCTATCCATCTGTCCTCTTGTTATTTATGTTTCATTAAGTCACCATGATTTGCAGCAAAAAATGTATTTTTGGTTTCAGGGGTTGTCGATATTTGTTTAAACATGGAATGTAGTGACCTTTAGTCCACCTATTACTGCCTGGCAGCTAAATGGCATGTCATGCGCTTTGATTGATATGTCAAAAAGGGAAGATGACTGTCTGGTTGAATTACGATGTGTCGAATTCATCATATCTATTAGAACACACTGTGGTTTCTTCCACTGACAAACACCTCCAATATTAAAATGAGTAGGCTATGTCTCAAGATGGGAGGTTGATTCTACTAAGTTCTACTATGTTGTACTATTCTCTTTGTACAGGTGAAGCGGTTTTGTTTGTTCAGAGGCTAAACACGTTTTAAGCTAGCAGAACATGGTGTGTTAACAATGAAGGCCTACATGTAAAGTTAATGTTGCTTTAACTCTGCTATATCTTCAGTAAGTGCCAGGATTACTATCGGCAGTCAACCATCTACTGGATCCATGTAGATTTAAAAGAACAATCAGCAAGATTGCTATTGTTTATCTGTCAGAACTTCACTAAGTACCTATCAAAATAGCTGGTTTATAAAGTAACATAGTACTATGGTAAGTCCTAGAGGCAGCACAGACATCAAAGTGGCTCTGTTGTGTCTTCTTCAGCAACTATAAACAGTTTTCAAATAGCAAATCAGAAACACCGTTGGATACATTGTTAGCATAGTGTAACACTATCACACTGTTTAAAATATTAAGAGATGAGAGCAAAGAAATTATATATTTTTTCTTTTTCTACCTATATGGGCATTTGTACATTATCACCATCGTTATTTTTTACTGAGGACAAGATAGATTTATTTTGTTTTTTTGCAAAAATGATTTTTTTCTTACATTATGAATATTTTAATATAAATACAATTAATATAAATATTAATAATATTGTACACTTCGGAATAAGTTACAACAAATGTAAAATGGGCCAACTGGACAATTGTGTTCAAATATTAAGAGTTTAGAATTTTCAATTTGATATACAAAGAATTATTATTATTCCTACCTTGAAATATACACCTGTAAACAGGACAAGAAAAATGGTGGCAACTGTTGCCTGAAAATACTGTGAATACACAAACATTTAAAATCCATGAAATAAATAAAAGTATCGAATACGAATAAAATAAATGAGAGGAAAATCTAATAAGAACACATGACTAAAATTAGCGATTAAAAAAAAAAAAAGCAGGTGCTCAAACATGTTTAAATGTCTCAGTAAAGCAATTCTGTCCATTTGCATTGAAAAGAGCCAGTTGGAGATAAATCAGGCATTGATTAGGATGCCTTCCAGGAATCTCCCAATACAGCCATTCCAGCAGAGCCAGACTGGCCTCAAAATACCTCTGGATTTCAGATGAGTGGGAGGTGGATGTGGCATTAGGGTAAAGGATTTCTGGTTTTCTGTTCTCTGTCACTTCAATACAAATCCCCTGTGTCAGAATGGCTGGCTGAATAAACACATTTGAACTGTGTCCTATGTAACTAACAGCAATGTCTGCAGTTCTGAAGCTACACTCCCTCTTTGTACTTCTCTAATTTTCTCATTCTCCACTGACTAGTCATCATGCCAGAAGTCTGACCTTAAACCCAGAGAACATCAACATTGTCAGTGACAAAGCTCAAAAGAGAATTCATTTCTTGAAGAGATGGAGACTTGCAAGTAACAATGCTGTTATACACAGATACCACTGAATACAAGGGCCAGGCTTTTAAGGAAAACTGTAGATTTTTTGCATCCATCTTTCTCAAGGAACCCCATTAATTTCAATCAGGAACTATACAGAAAAGATTATCCTTCCTAAATAAAGTATACAATAATAAATTAAAGTAATGCTATAGAAATTAACCTTCGAGTTGTGTTTTAGTAGCAGTTTGCATGCATGATGCCAAACCACTAGTTCTCTGTGTTTGTTCTTCCTTCTGCTCCACAACCTCTTTGGTGGTGAAGTAATATAAATGTGCTGCAGGAACCACCAGTGGGAAAGTGGCCTTGGAAAAAGCCCTTGTAGTATGACTCATTCACTGTCCCACACAGCAATCACAAAAGCACCCGCAAACCTCAGGCTCTTTAAGGTCAGATGATTAGAAGCTTTGTTGCCAACAGGTCAAAGTATAAACACCAGTTATGACAGCAGGAGGAAACCACTTCTGCCCCCAACTATGAAGGTGAAAAGCAATGTGGTCCTTTTATTTATTTATTTGTTTGTTTTCATCTTTCTCTTTATTAATGAATTTTGTCATCTGATCTGACATCTGTATGAAAATATGTATTTATTTTTTTTTAATTTAACATAGATAGATTGCAGGCCACCTGGCATACACTTGTGGCAAGTTCACTAGGATATTAAAAGAAGAGCTCAGCTATATACACTTTAATATGAGACTTTCAGCTCATTAATTATTGCATACTTAAAATTAATCAAAGGATATCAGTTCAGTAGGTTCCCAGCACACATTTGCATTCACTCTGCTAACAGAGTATATGGTCAAACACAGTCACAAGATGTGGGCTGAATGATCACATCTGGACAGAGTCCCACTAAGTGTGACCAGGACCTGAGATCAATATGGTACCAACAATTGTGGGAGGTGCACATGTTTTATTGCGTACATTCAGCGCACATTATCGGCTTACAGTTGTGGTCAGAAGTTTACTTACACTCATCATGGGCATAAATGTCATGGTAATTTTGGGTTTTTAATGACCTCTTTGAACTGTCGTTTTTACAGGATGAAATTATGGTACAGCACACTCCTTTAATTACTTTAGAAAACAAGAATTGTGAGCACAAGTTTTTAACAAGCTTCTGACATAATTTTGCTTTGTTATATGACCACTTTTCTTGGCAGAATTGGCAGAGTCAGTTAAAATGGGCTTTTTTCCTGGCACAGACCTTTCAAGCGTAGTCCATAAATTTGCTTTGGGAAAGATATTCCAGAAGCTTAATGTTAGCCTGCTTCATCAGGACCAAAATCAGTTTTGATGTGTATTTGTCCTTTTGAAACATCCAGTTGTAACCAATATGGTTGAACATTAAGCTGGTGATTGAGGTAACACTGAAGAATTTGGAGGTTGCGTTCTTCTTCATTGTTATTATTCACCAGAACAACTTACAGCAAACAGCCCCAGAGCATGATGCTACCACCTTGTTTGACATTTGGTGCAGTGTTCTTTGAAAGCCTCACATTTGCTCCTCCAAATATATCTCTTGTCACTGTGTACAGTTGCTCAATCTTTGCCATGACTAACCATAGTCAGTTTCCTATGAGATTAATAAAGAATTGTGATTCACAGAGGTTTTCTCCAGAAGGCATGTGAATTGTCCATGTGGACAGCTGCAAATTTCAGTCAAGTTTGAAGGTGTTGTTTTTGAACCAGGGGCTTTATTCATGGTTCACACCCTCTCAATCTGATGTAAAACTCGCTTCACAGTGATTCTGGAGTTCCAGACTGAGAAGAGACATTTCCAACTTGTATAAATCTACAATTCTCCTTAGATCTTCACTAAGTTCTTTGGACATCCCCAATGTTCCTTTATATATTATATCCTGATTTTATGCTGGAAAATAGAAACTTCCAGTTATAGTTAATCATGATCACAAAGGAGATTCATTGGCTTTGTCAAGTTAAAAAAAAAACCAAACATTGTAGAACCATCACCACCACTTATTAAATTATTTAAACAAAAATATGTATATATTTGAGCGTGTATGGATAATTTTGGCCCTGTGTTGATTACAGAGAAGCCAAAATTAATACAAGCTTCTTGTTTTGTTAAACATGTATGCTCTATAATAATTCCAGCACTGGAAAACAAACACATAAGTACCATCACTTTCATGTCCATGATGAATGTATGTAAAGTTCTGTATGTCATCCCTACAGGCTGGCCTCTGAATCTCTTTACGTATCATTGCTTTACAGAAAAATTATCTCAAGAAAGGTAATACCTTTTATGACCCGCCACCATATTTTTGAGAAAGCTTACAGTAACTCATGGTCTTGCAGGCAGCCCTGATCGCTCTGTCTTCTTTTAAGATAAACAACTGCTAGACAATAATACAAAAAACAAAACAAAAAACATTTCAAACCCATACAGCAATCAATACAATAAACTCTGCCATTTTGCCTCAAAACATGGGAGAATAGGACTAATAGAAAACTTAAATTGTTTATGTCCCAACTCACCAGTAGTAGTCTCTAAATAACACTGTGAAAGCTTCTATTATTATCTAATTGCTTGCAGCATGCTGCAATGACCTTTCCATTCAATAAGATTATTGTAAAACATAATACAGTATCTATTACTATTACACACCAACCTATTTTGGTTGATAAGGCACATATATGAGAAAAGTTCTTACAAAAGTTGCCCTAAGATTGTAAAGAATAGCAAAACAAGAATATATTTTTGGTATATACCAAAACACCAAACTTATACTTCTGCTTCTTCCTACTTCCACTCATTGATCTTACTGATACTGTATCTTTTGCTGATGTATGAATAACAATATTAATAATAAAACCAAAAACTTTTTATAATAGTCTGTGCTGTGGTCTGGCTTTTCTATTTCTATTTTCTGCTCTAATAATAATACAATAGAATTCGAAGAAGTGATTACATAGTGTCACTTTCCTTTCAGCCTCGCTATTGTCCCATCTATCCTCAGAAAGTGATTTTACATTCTTTATATTTAAGGCACAGCTCTTTTTGACTGCAGGTTATGATACATCATTTAATCCTGTAGAAAAATACATATTTTTGTAAGACTAAAGAATAAGCAAAGAAGCACGCTAAAATCACTGAATCAGCCTCAAATTTACCTAGTTGAAAGAAGAAGAAGGAGACGACATCTGAATCAGAAAGATGATCCATGAGTGAGCCTTCATCAACATGTGGCTGTAGCACAATTTTTGCCATTTTAGGAACGTCTGAAAATCTTTTTTGGTCTTCAATGATAAAAAACAGAAAATAACTAAATTCAAAATATCATCACGGGAAGCTGAGAAATGCTGCTTCCATGCTAATTGCATGATTTTGATGCCTCTGATCTATGCTTCTATGGTTTGTGTACTTTGTGTCCATGACTTAGACAGATCTCTACCCTCCATAGAAGACACAAGATAAAATAGTCTGAGAAAGGTTCTTTTTAATGAGAAAGTTGTACCCTTGAGTAGTTTTATAAAGTGCCTTGTTTTTTCCTGAATCAATCAGTGCTTTCTGTGTCAGACGACAGGAGAAAACTGTGAAATTATAACACTGTATCAAATCTTTGCATCTTGTAGCTCAGGCAAAGCACAGTTGTGCAAAAAGTCCCAAATATGTTCAATTTGTATTCCAACTGAGGAAAGATCTCAAATGTGGCACTGAAATCCATTCAGTAAAGAGCCCCTAAAGCACTATATTTGAACAATCTTTATTAATTCCAGGCAGATTATGTTATATATATATGAAAAAGGGATCAAAAACTAATAGATTTTAACGCAATAGTTTCACCGAAGGTAAAGGCACATGAGGGCAAAGCTGCTCTGCTGTTTTCAGTCCTTTCTCTGTTCCCATATTTCAGACGTGAATCTCTGCCAAGTGAAATACCATTCCTCATTCTGGAAGGGAAATTAGAACCACTATAACTTTGCAGCTGTCCAGGGGTAGAGTCCCTTAGTAGCTCATCTCAGTTCTAACCTCGTCGTCTACTCTCTTCACACCTGTAACACTACATGGTTTGCCTTACTTGCGTGACTATCCCTAAGTTCCGACAACCTAATCCAAAAACATAAGCCTAGTGCTGCTGAGTCTGGACAACTAATAATATTTTGGGGAGGGTAGAGAAAGAGGCAGAAGGCTGTGGTAGCAAGCACTTTCGCTGACCACAGCCTTCTGTGTAATTATTTATTTATTTTCTTGTTGAGTTATTGCTGGTCCACTCTGGTATTTTGACAGCCATCATATCTGGAGCACAACAAGTTTAATTTAAATAGATATGGTACAGAAATTCAAAAAATAGCCCAATTTCCCTGTCCGAACAGATGTAATTGGGTGGTGTCAGCACTGTATACGAATGTGTTAGTAATGCACTTTTTTCCTGTCAATCGGTATTGTATAAGATGATTTTTAAAAAAATGCAAGTGCAGGAGCTAAGATTTAACTAACTAAAAAGGTGATCAAACACTAAATGTAGAGAACAGAACCCAAATGAACGTGAGACAAAGGGTATCTAGCATGATACAACAGTCTGCTGAACCGTTGCTGTAGTAGTAACCTGCGTTGATCAGTCACTATTATTTTAGCTCACAAATATTCAGATTTTGACATTTTAAGCTAATGACATTTCTCATTAACTTTCTGGTCCTGTGGATTTGTTTTTCTTTTTGCTTTGTTGAGCTTTCTCTATTTCACTATCGGATATGGAGGATCACGCTTAAGAAGTGAAGACATTTTGCCTTTATTCTGTATGACTGGAAGTGTTGATTTTCTCTTCTTCCCAAGTTTCCTGTACATAAATTAGGGTAGTGCAAATAAACTAACTAAATACAGTATAATATACACTATATACTGACTAAAGAAATGGATGAATTTTATATATATATATATATATATATATCAATCATCAAATGGTGCCAGTAATGTGTGCCATGAATTAGAGCTGAGAAAAAGAAAACTGTAATTGACTGCTTGCAGTGGTAATTGCAGTATATTGGACTGGAATCTACTCCTGCTCAGTCAGAGGCTAATAAACATAATTATTCTGTTCATGCATCTCTGTACTGTTACTGTTATTCACCCCGAAATGTGTCAAATCTGAGGTAATTGCCCCAAATCCCACTCTAAAATATCCTGGTGCAACCACTAATATAAAAATTATCCAAAAACAAACTCAAAAATGCTATCTATTTTCTTTATCCCCTTTTTCAGGTGAAGCTATAAACTATGATTGAAACTGGTAATCATCAGCTGCTATGAGGTTTCAGTAGAGTTCAGTAAACTTTCAGCAAACAATCAATTTGCCCAAAATTGTGAGTAACTTAAAAGTGTAAAACGGCTTTATTTCTGAATGATAGTATTATTTGTCTACATCATTTGATTATTTCATGAAAAATAAAGAATTGTAATGTTAAACATTTTCCAGCTAAAAAATACATTGCTTTAAGAGATGTTGTTTTGCCCCAAACCTTTTTTCTCATTAGTGGATTAAAGGTTTAGTTCATATGAAGTAAATCTAAAACTACTTAAACCAGGACTGAGAAAATTAAGCCAGACTTTGAGGTGCCTACTAGGACTGAGATTCTTCTCATAAGTCAAAGGCTGGGCATGAGCTCCTGAGGATATATCATCAGTTTTGTCACAGTCTGCTGAGAAGCAGGAGGTGGTGAGTGAGGAGGTGGACCCAAACGCAGACACTGAAGGGAGACGAAAACTCAGTAGGCAAAAAAGGGCGCGCCGTTTATTGTGGCTGAGCAGGGGTACAAAACACAGTAAAGCAAACGGGGAAAAACTAAACTCAAACCTAAACTGGGAGCAGCTAAAGCAGACAATGAAACTATGACGTAAACTCGACTCTGCGCGGGGATATGAGACAACTATGAACATGACCCGAGCGGGATCGTGAAGGAACAAAAAACATGAACACGATTCCACAAAGGTACATGAAGGAAACTATGAGTGGTCACATAGACCAGAAACAAATACATAAACATAACCATAACCTGCGTAGAGGCGAGAATCCAGGCGCGACGAGATGGGGTAGGTAAACAGACGACCTGACAACGAACGACTGAGAACACAGAGACTAAATACACAAGAGGTAATCAGGGAAAATGGCAACACATGAGGAAACAGCTGAACCTAATAAACAAGACAACACAGGAAGGCAAAACTGAACACACTAACCAAAGACAGAGACCTTCAAAGTAAAACAGGAAACACACAGACTGAATATACAGACACAGACTCTGA
>VVHJ01065191.1:6780-18740 GCA_015107715.1 Tylochromis polylepis
TCCCTATATATATATATATATATATATATATATATATATATATATATATATATATATATATATATATATATATACACACACACACACACACACACACACACACACACACACACACACGCTGGTTGAATTGAACCCCGACAGCCTCTTTTTGGCGCCAGTTCCTCCTCGGGCTCTATATTGTCTGTATTGTCAGCCTCGCGCTCCTGTAAACTTTCGGAGGAAATTTCTATCTCCGCCATGTTATTTATGTCCATGCTCTGCTGTCAGTGTCGTAAACCTTGCGAGTTACATAAAATGCTACCGCTAAGTAGTAGCATATGCTGCAATTATATTAGTTTACAATGTGTAATTTTAACATGCAACGTAACGAACACGTTACACGTTAAAACTACGATATATACGATAGAGTGCTCTATCGTACGGTAGACATTTTTATATCGTAGTACGATATATCGTAATATCGCACAGCACTAGTATACTGTGTGGCTTTTGTAGATTAATTAATTCTGTATCTGTTCATCTGCACTGTATGAGAGTTCAGTATTCCTATTTCTGCCACCTTTTTTTTTTTTCAAATCTCTCTGTTTCCATGGATACTGAAGACTGTAAAAGGCAGGTAGACGATGGATATACACTTTCTACTGTTTGGACTCACCAGTTACAAGTGCTTGTTTAAAATGTCCTGCCTGAATTGTGAACCATTTCAATTGTCTAAAGACAAGAATGCATGTGAGGTGTGGTTTCTAATGTGTTTTCATGGTCAAGACAAGACCACAGTCAGGTCTCATTTTCTCCGTCTCTTTGGCCTGTTTTTGTTTTTCAGCCTTTTTTTTTTTTTTAAGGTGTGTCAAGATTTTTAAAAAGTCATTGTACAAGCACTGCAGTGGTGCATCAGTTTGGTGAGGTCAATTTGTATTTATAGGGCATTCACAAGCTGTCAGTGCGCCAGCTACTGTAAACAACAGGCAAGGCATGCATGAGTGTGCAGGCTGGTTTCACAACTAGATAAAAAGGTGAACAGTTTCAGGTTTGTTAATTCGAGGTATTCTGCTGAACTGGGGGGATAAAAACTCCAATTTTAAATAGGAGGAGAAAAATGAACAGAAAAGATTGTCAGGTGAATGCATGCATGCTTGCATTCCCACAAGCATATATAATTTTTTTCTTTTTTCATATAAAAACAGTAACAAAACAACATCAACTGAGTTTTTCTGTGACCTTAGTAAGAACTTTTCTTAACCATACTGAACCAAATATGAGTATTTTTTGCTCCTGCCTTACTTACTACGAAATAGTTCTTTGGAGGAAGTTCAGTGAAAGGAAAACTAAATCACAAAATACCTTTTAAGAGTGACCAGGATGATTTACTTTAACATTTTAACCTTAAACTTAATAATTACATTTTTTTTTTACATTTCCGAAATACTTTTTGTGTATAAATAATTTAGCACACTGGCTTCATGTTCACTGTGAACAGTAGTCAGAGTTTCATTTTGTGTACTTGTGCATTTTAGTTTTTTTGTGTCTTTTTTATTACTAAACTTTTATTAAACAGATATTGGAAACATTCATGCCCTCAGGTATGCCCAGAGTTTTGACTGGTACTGTATGCTTTGTAGTCACTTTTTACAGGTTGTCAGTTTTGTCCTTTTACTGCCACAAGTTATTGTTTTGTGATAGTAATGTCAAGAAAAAAATGTAGCGACGATTAAAGATTTCTGCACAAATAAAAATGTCTTTTAATAATAAAATTAGAAAGGAATCATCAATTTTATGAATAATTATTTAGTAGAATACTGTAAGTCTTAATGTATCATTTGAATTTTTATTATAAATATAGGTAACAGTCTGTTTTTTTTTTAGCACAGAGTTACAGACAGAGACAGTTGGTGTGTTTAAAATCTTCAAACATGTCTTTTTGGGGGCTTTGCCCTCATTTGTAACTGTTGTTCTTTGTCTGTCCTGAATTCAAAGTGACGTTAAGAGTTTTGATGATGGATGGCGAGAACATTTTTAATGCCCTTTTGCTCAAGCATGGTGTCTGCTTCAAATCTATACCAAGCATCTCTTTTTGTCCCTTTTTTATGATGAAGAATGGTAGTCTTCAAGTTCATACTCAGGTTACATAAAGTAATCATCTCAGTCATCTCAAGTTATTTTTTTTCATAGGGAACATTTTAAATGAACAAATGGGCTGGAAGAGAAAATCCATTTCAAAATGAATAATGCACTATATTTCTATCCTTATAAAACCTTGCATGCCCTTCCCAAAGACACATATTCTTCTTTCTCAGATCCATGCATACTGTGCTGGCACAGTGCAAGGTATAGCAGATAGAGATCAGATACCTTTGTCAACTCACCTCAGCAGGTTGTAATGATATTGATGTCAGGAAGTCATCATGGAGGACATGTATCACAGCAGGAAATGTCTTAGGTGAAACATGTCCTCTCTGTACTCATCAATTCTTTAGCAACCTGCTGTCACCTCACTCTTCTGGATACAGCAACACATCTCCAACCCTTTGCTTTTTTTTTTCTTCTTTTTTCTTTTTTTTGCATTTGTCCTCTCTTGCACTCTCTCTCAAACGCAAGTACTGATTCATCCACACAGAGTGAGTTAGGGTGAGTTCTACACAACAACAAAAAAATGCTTTATTCACACCTGTTTCTATGACTTTGCAAGATTTTTAAGGAAGTATCTCAGGCCATATGAAGACCAAAAAAAAAAAACCTAATAAAATAAGAACAAGAATAAGAAAACAGTGACACATTAAAGTTTTAAGTGTAAAGATAGCGTAAAAGGCTAGATCAGTTTAGCAGGCTAAAGTAGATGGTTCACTTCTGGTAATATGATTTGTTTTTGTAAAAAATAAAAAAAATAAAAAATAAACGACATTAGAGCAAGGTGCACTATATGGCCCCAACATAATTCCGTAATTCAAATCATCTTTGCCTCTCATTTTGACTGGCTACTTGCCAGATTGATGCTGGTGCAAATATGTTACTTTGTTTCTGCACAGCTTTACTCGGGAATAAACTGTGACCTGCTCGTGTCTGCTTTCCCCCGTCTTTCATAGCGAGGTCTCTGTACAGCTGTAAAGGTCAGAAACAGTAAGGTCTAAGAAACAGCTGACTAAAACATAAATACTGCACAGGAAGAGTCTCCACCTGCCATGTTTTTTTTTTTTTATTGACTGCGCTACTTCCCTGCCTGCTCCGCTGCTTTGCATAGTTCTCATAAACAATGACATTATATCATAAAACAGATGCTGAATGTGAAAGTCCTGTGTAAATGCAAAGGATATGATG
This sequence comes from Tylochromis polylepis, assembly GCA_015107715.1. Classification (NCBI taxonomy): domain Eukaryota; kingdom Metazoa; phylum Chordata; class Actinopteri; order Cichliformes; family Cichlidae; genus Tylochromis; species Tylochromis polylepis. The sequence continues at coordinate 10,093 of VVHJ01065191.1, forward strand.
GTTTTTTTTCTTTTTAACATGGGTAGACTTTCTACTCTCTGATAATAATTTAATATAAATTGACACATAACTCAGATGTCACAGCTCTTTGTTCTTTAACTTTTGCTTTAGCTTGTGAGAGTCTTGTCTGCTTTTGCTGACATTTAGTCTTGTTAGCGTGTTGTCATGTTATTGTTGAGTATGCAGGCTTTGTTTGTTTTGTGTAGCTCTCTGTGGCAGGTAACACTGATCGGTTGTAAAATATGTCGTCGTAGTAGTACAAACACTTTTTTTTAAGGCCTAATTTTTGTTTTATTACATCTATTACTATCTGACAGGTAAAAAAGAAAAAAATCCATAAATTTTCTCTCTCCCTGTGTTGCTCTGTATGTGTCCACATCCCCTGCTGAGCTGAAGAGAGTCTAGCTGTTCAGCTGAATCTACTAGTGAATTAACAGTTCTACAGCCTGGCAGGTGCCTCATTAGAAATATTTTAGAGCTGTTATCAGTAACCCAACGCTCCCTGTTTAAAGACCTACAGCCTTGTGTGGTTGGTTTTTGTGTGTGTGTGTATTTGAGAGAGAGAGAGACGAAAGGGAAGGAGTTTGTGTATGTGTGGTGCTGGTTTAATTGGAGCTGTGTTAATTCAGCACAGTAGTGATTTTGCACAGCAGCTGAATGCGTTCATTTCCCGACCTCAGATTTATTTTTGGTGAGAAGTGCTTCTTGAGCAGCTGTACTTGTGTGAGGTGAGTCTCCTGAATATCCCGAAACTTCTCAGAATCAGCCAGTGACACGCTGTTTGTGTTAATTAGAAAAATAATTCAAGGTTTTGAACTGTGACAAGCTGTGAACGCAAACATCAACTCGATGGCAAAACTATATTGACTTAATTTTTAAGCCGCTGAATAATGAATTAAATGGTGCAAATACAGTTTAGTTGCCTGTTAAGGACACTGTCAAAATGTGAAATTGAGTTTTTATCTACTGACACTGTTGAGTACTGTTAACTAAACTAAAGACCTTAGAGAAGGTTCCTTTAGTTTGAAAAACTAGAGCCTTTATGATGATGTAGAATGGCTTTAATGCGCACAGAATGAAAGAGTGCTGCTTATTCTTCGGTTTGTTTTAGCCAAACTTTAAGTCATCCATTTGACATTTTAGTTTGCTAGGATGAAATACTATGATTTATCTGTGTGTGATTTCCCGTTTTTCTCTGCACAGCACACTCGGAAAATAATGAGAAACATTTTCCCAGAGGCTGTGGAAATGCTATTTAAAACCTATACCGTCATCATAACATAAAGCAATAAATACATTTAGCCCGCATCAGAAAAGGAAATCTATTGCACTACTAATGTGTTTGCAATTGTTATTTTTTTCCCTTTTACCAAATTTTTCATATCCTCTTCAATCTGATATAATAACCCAACTTTCAGAGTCACAAAAAAAGAATGGAAAATAAAGTTAAGGATTTTTTTGTCAACGCTCCATCGTATTTTTCTAAAGCTTAAAGTGATGCTTTTCCGTTGCATGCTCTAGGTCGAAAGACACATTTTTTTTTTCTCCCATGGTCATAATTAGCAGAACATTTCATGAGGAACGTGGAGTGTAAAACATTTGCTTTGCGGTCCTATTTTTCTTTTGACATCAAACGACTTTTTATTTTTATTTATTTCTTATTTTTTTCAGTGTTTTTTGTGTCAGGGCAAAAAGGAATGAAGCTTTTGTGGTGAGAAACAGAGAAACACTCGGTGAACTACAGAGTGTGGAAATTGACAGAGTTTAGTCTTTGGCTGCTGACAGTGTTGACTGGAGTAGAGCCGAGATTTTCAGGCTGCTTCCGCAGACAGTAAGATCTAAATTGACCAAGATTTTCAGAGTGCAACATATTGCCAGGCACTTTCTTGACTATACTGCACATTCACATGGGTAAACATAGAGTTTGAGGTTCTTTCTGTGCATTTGTGGAATCACACATATTTGGAGGGATGTAAATCAAATATTAGCCGGTTAAAATAACGGCTTCACAAAGCAGAATGTAAAGTGAACAATGGCATTTCGGCTCAAGATATGTTGAGATTTGAGGGGGGGGAGAGCTCATTTCGGTGTTTATGAGAGTGAAGATAATTTCTAATTATTTTCAGGAGCATAAAGACAAAGGCTTTTGACACTGAATGTTAATTGTTCAACTGGGTACACAACCACTTCATCATTTTGCTCACAAACAAGGGAATATGAGCGATGAGACAATGTGACATTTAACATAATAGGATACTGGGTGTCTCGGGGGGTAACAGGAGTCTTGGTTATGAGATTAGAAATGTATGAAATATACCATATACTGACATTTTCTAATATGTGTGGAGGACTGTGAAAAAACCTTGAGTCCCCCCTCATTTTTTAATATTTTGTTTCCAAGGAACTAGACTTGGTGCCAACTTGGGGTGCAGTGGTTTGCACCGGTTTGCATGTTCTTCCCATGTCTGCATGGTCTGTTGTCAGGTACTCTGGCGTGAATAGGCTCCAGGGCAATACTTCTCCAGGCCTTCTAAAGGTTTTTTTAAAGACTATCTGTCTGTCTGTCTAACATTTCATTCGGCAACGTTTTACTCTATTAATACAAACACTGATAAAGTGAGAAAGTAGCTAATGTTGAAATTCTTTGGCTATTATGGTCTTCAGTGCTGCTTTTGAAATACCACTCTAAACAACATGAGTCTTTGACAGTAGTAATATAAAATAGTGTGATATTAGGAAATGGGTTTTAAAATTGGTAAACCTTTGATCTTCAGGATTGGAAAGAATGTTTTTAATTTAATAAATATGGATGGGTTCATGCTGAAGCAAATTTGGCTTTCATTTAGCTCTCAGTCTGACAAAGAGAAAAGCAGTCCAAGTCAACAAAGTCTATTTTCACTTAGTCTGGAAAATATCCACAGAGAATCAGTTGAGCCTGGAAGAAGGAATGCTTTTGGCATGATACTCCACTTCTCAAAAGTCTCTCAAAACCTTGTGAATAGGCATCCAGGCTCATCCATTTCACAGCCCGCTTTGCATGGCACCAGAACCAAGAAAATACTTAATGAGTGCCAGACCACAATACACAAAGTACAGTTTTCTCTTGGTTTTTTGGAGTTTTGAGACAGCTGATGTTAGCTTAACAATAGGTCTAAAATGTGCTACAGAAAAAAAATCCTGGATAATAAGAGAAGTTATTAAAGAATAGTGAACCCCGACAACATGCTTTTGCTGACTTTCAGTGGTGACTCAACTGCTTCTTTTGGGCTAAAGGTGCAAAAGACCACATCCAACACTGTTAACAAGTGCAATCAGGAGTAAAACTTAAACCGCTTCACCAGAGATAATGCTGTTTAAATAATTAGATACGTTATTTATTAATTTTTTGTAAATCAGAAGGGCAGTTATCATTTAGAAAGTTGATATATTTAGATTACAGTTCATATAAGTACATACTATACAAATAGAAAATACATTAAAAGGGCTGTACTTGTAATAAACTTTAATTGTTGCTTTAAGTAATCGTACGCCACTCTATCACTTCAGTACACATATTAGGGTTCCTCTAATTGTTTTTTTTCCTCTAAATTGCAATAACAACAAAAGTATAATGTTTTATGTATTTATTTATTTATTTGTCTTGGTGATTAACTCGACATTGCAAAGTGGCAACCATATGAGCACAGTAAAAGAATTTTGTACGGTACAGATACCTGACACTGACCCAGTCTACTGAATCTCTGGTATGGAGTGCATCATCCCAGACCAGAAGTCCATGAACAGGAGAGTTTCACTGTCCTAATAAGCCATGATGCCATTTGTTGTCTTTTGTTATTTTCTTTTGCACATAATCTTCTGCTTTTACACACGTGGGAAGGAGGGAGTGAGAAAAACTAGACTACCAGAACTGACTCTTTCAGTATTTCATTGTCGTGTTGTAAGGTGAATTTCTTGTATAGTGTATAATAGCAGACTGACAGTTCCTTACTTCTCTCAGACTCCATCATTAGCTTTTCATGCACTTGATTTAACAACTGTAGCAGTTTCTAAACTGTCATTTGTCATTACATCTTGTATTGTGGGTATTGAGGCCAAGGCCGACTGGACTCCAGACCATGCCTAATTACACTGTATATTATATCAAAGTGTAATCCACAGTCTAACACTTGCTCTTAGACCAGTGCTACATTTCCAGGCAGATCTGAGCCTCCAGAAAGAAAAATAAATAAGGGAATGCGTGCACACATCTGACAGCGAGTAGTCCTGGTGGTAATTCATGATCTCTTATAATAACACTAAAAAAAAGGAGAATTTGATAGTTCTTTTTTTCCCCTTCATCTCATTTATCACGTACACAGACAAAGATGTTTTTCTTTCTTTCCTTGCTTGTATGCCTGACACCGTAATTATCTTGGGGATTTACAAGCAGTCACAAGGCAACTCTGAGGTTGCACCCAGACAAAAACACTTAAAGGCATTTCGGTCATTGTGGAGTGGATGAGGTTTTGAATGTGTTTGACAACAATATTGTTCTTGTCTTAGTAGTTGCTTGTCTGGAGATTCATCAGATTTTAATGAAAAAAAAAAAAACATTGCTAGTGGACAGCCAGCACATAGGGCTAGCAGTGTTGTTTCACAGACAGAACGTTTGAACCTGCCTGGATCCTGTGCAAGTGTTTTCTCAGGGAGATCCAGATATGAATTTTAGGTTAACTGGTGATTCTATGTTGACTGTAAGTGGGGATTTGAGTGTAAGTTACCTCCCAATGTCAGCTGGCTCCAGCCCCCACACCCTCTCAACCGTTGCCCACTAATCCCCTTCTCCATGAGCCTTGTTAGATAAGTTAATATATTTGTGTAGATTAAATATTACAGGAAAACAAATGCCATTGTCTGAGGTTGTGTAATGAGTGACAATATTAGCCTTTTGTACATAAGTATACATAGCCAGTAATAAAGTAAAGCAAATATAGATAAGGTTTGAATTTTGTTTAGTTTTGTGTGTCCGCACACGTTGCCATTTTTAGCTTGAAAAAAAAAAAAAGAGTGCCATAAAATCTGTAGGGCACCAATTCTACTTCTATTTAATTATCGATCCTTTAGCTTATCTCCCTCTAGAATAGACAGCATCATCTCCCATTTCATGCTACTCCACAAGCGGAGATTTTTCCTGCCTGGCAGCTCTGCTTGCACTACAGCGTCACATAGAGCAGTCACACACTTGAACCCACACATCCACTCCCACATGCACAGACACACACTCGCTTTCACCTTGTCATCACTTGCTCCAGATGAATTTTGATGGATAAAGCTTCCATTAACACATTAGAGTGTCTATATCCATGTCAGTGCAGCTGCGCACCTCACGCATGTGCTCTCTCTGTACACACTGCTCATCTTTCCCCTGCAGGTGGAGCTGAGCTTGTTGCACAACAGCAACAGCAGCAGGGTGAGCTGTGATTAGGCGTTTGCTCATGATGATGTAAAGTCAATTCAAAGAGGCATTAATGTGTTTACTGAAGAAAAGTAGCTATTTTCCACATCCTAAAGATCACTTTGTTCACTGAGGTGAGTTCAGCTGTCTAATGTTAGTTCTTAAGGTTCCTTCTTCATGCCTCATTAGCATTGCTATTGTGTGATTGGAGGAGATGAGCTTTTACTCTGCTTTTGACTTCAACCCAGGGCTCATTACTCCTGCACTGTCGCTCGCTGTCCATTTTGACTTTATTTTCTCACACACATGCAATGCTGGGCAGATTATTTGACAAATGGAAGAGGTTAGAAACAGGTAGTTCTCCCATCACACTGTAATTATATTAAATACAGTGACATATGTTTAGCAACTTATTTACATAACTTGACTGTATGTAACTATTTACTCTGCAGCCCTACAGACATTTAATTTAGACAGCAAGTGGATTCAAGCATTTAAGAAATTTCATTAACAGATTTGTTGGACGTCATTTTTCACATCGTACAATCTGTCATCAATAGATGCAAATACAGTCAAACACAATAGAATTTTTAAAAAGCAGAAAACAAAGAGCCTTTCATAATTTGGAACTGCCAACGATGGCTGACACTGAACCACATCGCTCATCATTTCACAAGATGCCAGGATCTCATCCGCCCACTTGCACACATCCTTGGAAACACATATACACAATTACACAGACATGCATCTTTTTCTTCAAATAAACACACTCTCCACCCCCTCTATAATCTCCATCCGTCACTCAGCAGGAAAAGACATCCTGATCCTCCTCCAATGAGTTGCTCTCCATTATGGAAGAATGTAGTGTATCAAAGTGCAAGCATTTATCAATAGCTCTCTTTAAACCTTAATAAATACACATAGTGTAATTCACTAATTCAATCTCTCTCTCTCTATATATATATATATATATATATATATATATATATTAGTATTTAAGTTAAACAATGACAAAATGTATATTGCTTCTAAAATAATTTGATAATTCCCAAAGATAAGCTCACTGTACAGAAGTAGCTGCAATTTCATGAAACTTGTTTTTGGGTTTTTTTTCCTCCCGCAGTTGCCTCAATCTCTGCATTTACATTTTCTCTCTCTGTGTCTCTCTTTAGGTGAGTCAGTAATGTGTGGTGAAACCTTCTTCTCTGAAGCACTGGGTTTGTAAGTGATGGGAAAGCATTCAGTGTTTATTTTCAGTAATGACAGGTTCACACTTATTTTGGAAACTTTCTGAGTATGCCATCAAATCTGAACTTTTTCAGTGCCTCAAATTAATTCACAAAGTCAGAAAAAAATGTAAAGCCAGAAGCAGTTCACCTCTCTTTCGAAATACATATAAAACTGCAAACCTGGTCTCCCCAACCACTGCCAGGAATATTTTATAAGGTCTAGTAGTTCTGGCAGGTCTTGTTGATAAGAACCTGCACTGCTTCGTGTTTGGTCAAAATGTTCAGTTTGTTTCTTTCAACGTGGGTTAACCAGGAAAGATCACCAAGTAATATCATGAAGCGCACAGCTTGACATCTCAGCAGCAAATAAAACTTTATAAATCCTAGGAGATGCCACTTTTCTCTTACTGCCAATGTTATATGCCCAAAAGCAAGGAATAAGGAGTTTGTTTGCTTTTCTCTGTTTCCACTTCTATTTCCATTCAACTGCACCAGGAGCTCAACTACTGTAAAGACTCTTGGTGTGGTTGGTGTCATCGAAATAAAAATCATTTAGTTCAAGTTGAAGGTGGTGGAAATATCCATAGATTTGAGTGATTCCAACCTAAAACTGTGTTTTAATTTTGATGTGATGACAGGCCTACATGCCTCCAGGATAACAGCTAGTTGAGATAGTGCTACACGCCAGGTGGCATCTACTGTCTGAGCTCCTAGTACTAGCTTTTCCAGTTCAGACATGGCACCCTAATCAGCTCTTGGAACAAACAAAAATACAGTGATAATTTCTGCCAAAATACATTTGTTAACACTTTGCTTCAAAAGATTTCGCATTGTGATTTTTATCACTAAAGAATGTCGTGTGCAGGCTGTGACATTTACTTTCCTGTTCTCTCGGGGTTTGTTGGTGCAAACATGAAGTGGACTGATATCAGCTTAAAAGCCTCATGTGATCACTTACTGCTATTTGTACAGAGAACTGCACATGTATTACAAGGTTTCTCTCAGCCTATTTATAACTTTAGTAAATGCTATGCTCCATTAAAATGCTCATTTCTATTTTCCAAAAGCAGATCTTCCTTTCAGTATTATTATAAGTTTTTTTTGGCATTAACGCAGTTCTTTGGGATTATTGTCATATTAAAAGCAGTTTCCATTTCTGTATTCATAGTTCTATCATTTTATACAACATCCCCAAACATATGCAGCTCCAAACCTTGACAGAGCCTCCACCGTGTTTTGCAGATGGTTGTTGACACTCACTGTGTGTATATCTCTGCTGCCCTTGAAAACCCCCCCCACAACTTTCACATTTGGATTCATCACTCAATAAGACCTGTTGCTGCTGATTTCCAGTCCAGTTCTAGTGTAATCTGGCATATCCCCAATTCTCTTCCTTAAGAATGGCTTCTTGACAGCCTCCCTTCCATTAAGACCATGCCTGATGAGGCTTTGGCGGCTAAAAGGCAAGAGGGATCAGTCAGGTCCCGTGTCAGGTCTTTGCTGCATTTTTTCCTTTTCCTTAGGGGCATGACTTTTAGATACTGATCATCTGCTTTAGATGTAGTAGTTTTTTTTCTATGCCTGATATTTATTCTTTTGCCCTCTATATGTTCATTTTCCTCATCGTTTTTAAGCACTTACTGCACACCATGCCAAGATATGCCAAATGTTCAGCTGTTTCCTCTTTGGGAATCACAAAGCTATGTGTCTGTTGGATTGTTTTTTGGCATTTCATATATATTCAACCAATGAAATCTGAGCAAGTGATATGTTTTTGTGACAGGCTGCTTGCTAGTAACAAAATGTCTAAAGATACGATTTAAAGTTATTGTGTTGCTAAATTGGCTGTTGTGAGTAGACACAATAATGTTAATTTGGCTTAATAAACACCCCCCCCCCCAAAAAAAAAAAAAAAAAAAAAAAAAAAAAAAAAAACAAACAAAAAACAAAAAAAAACAAAAAAAAAAAAACACCCACAACCAAAA
>VVHJ01065194.1:6817-16867 GCA_015107715.1 Tylochromis polylepis
ACTTGTATTTTGATGTTTATGGCTTATGTTTAGTTTATTAGGTTCTCTAAGTTCATTTCCATTTTGCCTTGGTTGCTTTGTTATAGTTTGTTATTTTGCATTTTTTGCATATTTATTCCCTTGTGTCTCACACCCCTGTGTTTAGTCTCCCTTGCCCTTCATGTGGTTCATGTGTCTCATGTCTTATGTTGTCAAGTTCATGTTGTCAGGTCTGCGTCTCACATTTCCTGTTTTATTTTGTAGGAGTTCTGTGTTCCTATGTTCAGTGTGTTTAGTTTTACACTCCCCTGTGCTGTCATTATGGTCATTGGTGTCAGCTGTTCCCTCATGTGTTTCCATTCCCCTTGATTACCTCCTGTGTGTATTTAAGTCCTCAGTCTTCCTTTGTTCATTGTAAGGTTGTCTGTCATTCCCACGCCATGTTTCCCTGTTTCATGTCCAGGTCCGTCATTTCCATGCCATGTTTCATGTCCAGGTTTTTTCATGTTCAATTCTGTTTCACCCAGTTTAGGTTTATATTTAGTTTCTTATTGGTCCGCCTTGCCCTTTGTTTGCATTTGTTTTCCCAGCTTTAATAAACAGCGTGTTTTCGGTTAAGTTTAAGTTTCGTCTCTTCACGTGTCTGCGTTTGGGTCCACCGTCTCACCACATACAGTCTGCTCTGCCAGACTGTGACAACTTGAGTGAACTGTTTAAGTGCCGCCATTATTACGTGAAAGATAATTAGATTTCCATAATCCTGCACGTTTGTCTTGACAGAGAGATTTTGTGTTGCTTTCAACTGTCACATATGGACAGCTGATTTAGGCAGCTGATTTGAGCTTTGTTATGGCTGTCCATGCGTTACAGCATTAGTCACTAAGGCATCATTCATTAGAGAAAAAGGCATTTACCAGACTAAATGTAATAAAAATACACAATTAAATTAAGGTCTACATTAAGTCTAATTTCAGCATATGAAGCTATATGGTGCGGCACTTTATTGACATTAAACTGTGTAATGATTATATATGTGATTTTAGTCAACTAATAAATAATAAAAGACTGATGAAATTAAGGTTGTTTTATGAAAACATTACCATATCAGTTATCAGTTATTCATTAACATAAAAGTAAAGCATCTCCAACACAAGCTAATTTTCAGGATTAATTTCATCACCATATTGTCTGATGCATTTTTCCTCTACTTTGTTCTTCTCAGAATTTCTTGTGGGATTGTTTTCCTCAGAAAAGAAATAAATAAGTAAAGCGAACGTGGCTTTAAGCTTCAGACCCTCAATCACACGGCTCCTCTTTTGTCCCCACACAGTGCCCATGGCGTGCCCTGACGTGCTTTCTCACTGATTTCCACCAAACAGTGAAGGCCAGGGCCAAAATAATTTGTATCTGTTCAATAAAACATTAAAGACCATCATGCCATGTCCTGCTCTCTTTCCCTCTCCCTCTTCCCTTCTCCCCTGCTCTCAAAGGTCTTGTTAATGTTTCAAAACTGCACATAAGACAGACCAGCCAGACGATTAATTTGAAAGATACCCACAGGGTACCTGCAGGATTTTTTTCTTACTCTTCTTGCTTCTGTAGTGTTAACACCTAGCTTTCTTCAGAAACGAAGAGTGGAGGGGCGGCAGGCCAGGGAAGGGGGTGAGAGTATAAAGCGTACAAAGTGTACCCTGCAGTTATAAAACAGAGCGCTTTTCAAAAACAGCCGTTTGATATGTGAAATATGGTGAAGAAAAAATGGGTTAAATGTTTTAAATGCAACAGTTTTTATTGGTACGAAGTGAGACGATTGTGTATATCCACGCTAAGCAGCATGTTGCTCGTTTCCACTCTACGCCGACTCCCCATGTTTTCTGCACCCTTATGGTTCCTAATGACATAATCATCAGGCTCATTTCCACACATCTATTCTAATTGGTTACACGGGACTATGTATAGGCTGCTGTCCTACTTTTGATATGCACACTTTTGCAAAATAAGCTTACATGGGAATGTTCGATCTGATTCAATTCAATACATTCAAGCAAGCTTGCTGACTTGTGGAAAACAGTCTTGAAATATTGACGATAAATGCAGAGAAATTATATTTGTAATGCACGACACGCAAGTCAGAAGTGGTCGGTATCCTCAAATAAAAAAGCGAGGAAAAAAAAAAAAAAGATTTTCTCTTGGCCGAGGCTTGAATGTGCTCTAACACTTATTGACATTGTCTGTGTTCCTCCGTGTGGGATTGGTTATTCCACAGTTCCTCTTTGAAAACATCTCTAAATGCTGAGCTATGAAAACTAATGCAGGGTGCATTCATTTTAGATAAATAGACTAAGCTTGGGTGAATAAATGATTTATTTAAACTCATAAATAATTTCATCAAAATATCCCAGAGCACTTTTTGCCTCATTGTACATCATTTTCTAAGTATGCTAGATGAGCCCTCATTTATTTTCAACTATCATACCATGTCTCTTGTAAATATGTATACTGGTCTTTCTACTTATTTATTTTACAGATCTGATTTTAATATTTCATTCTCAGCATAAAGTTCTATTTGTTTCCAAGGGCATGATACCATGAAATAAATATCAGAAGTATAATTCCCAGTCTTAACATATTGGAGCACATGAATCATTTAAGAATAACAGATTTCGTACATAAAGCCAAGGCCTAATTTTCCAGAGCTGCACAGTCTGAAAATGTTAATCAGTAAACTCTGCCTTGTGTTTTAAAAGGCTGCAGCTTGACAGCACAGTTTAGGTGGATGACTGGAGGGTTGGAGGCTCACACCATATGGTGACAAACCTGGTGATGCCGCCCCAAGCCAAGGATTTACTCTGGATTGCTTTAGTAAATATTCCTCTTAACTGTGTAACGCTGCACAACACAGACCTAAAAGGAGGATTAACTGCTTGGACAGAAATTTAGCAGCCGCTTTCACCCAATTATGCATAAACCTGCTCAAAGCTCTAATAACAGCAACACACCACAGCTGACTTGAATATGTTTTTATTAAATGCTTCAAGCAAAGAATTTTCTGATGAAGATTAGCTATTAAGATATTCTTTTGGCACACAGTGGGTATTTATACATCTAATGCCTAAAGTTAGAAATACAGTATGTGCATGTAATCTGTGAAGACATAAAAAGTCATCATACATTGAGCTATATAGCTGTGCGGTTGACTTTTCTGAGGTGTGAGTAGGAGGACGTGTTACAGTGCAAGCTAGCTTAAATGTCTGCGCTACTCGGAGGCAGACATTTTTTCCGAGCAGTTTCTGCTGCATAGGAGGTTTCAGACAGTGAGTGGGCTGCCAGAGCATTAACACACATGGAGTAAACAAGTCAAAGCCTGCCCCGAGTTGGACACAACATCCATTTGACCGGTGCAAATGAGAAATTGTTGAACTCCATAAGCAATGTGTTATAAAAGCAAAGCTTTAAAAACACAAGGCTAAAACAAGTTTTTGCGAGCGCTCTGATATGACATGAAGAGGGCCGAGGAAATGTTCTACGCTGACTCCAACAACAACACTGATATCAAGTTAAAGATTGGGTATAGATATAGGTTCAAAAGTCCAAACAGTTAGCCTCTGTCAAAAGTGGAAACTATCTTTCCAATAAATCTAAAGGTGTCTGGATCACATATACAGTATATTCAAGTTAATCCAGGCCAGATCAGCCAGAATAAAGCATCTCTGTGGATGGGGCCTGGTGATATGTGATTTGTGCCCCAACCCCAACTAAAATGCATCCAAAACCTTCCATCGCAAAAGAAAAAGTTAAACCCAATAGTTCTTTTTATGATGCGTTGACATGCTATAAATATCTTCTTTCTTGTTTTCTTGAACTGGGCTACGTATATATAAAATTCAACCAGTCGCTCATTTTGAGAAGGCCTAAGGATTTTCATTCTGAAATTACATTAACTGAATGAATCTAGAAAAGTTTTTCTTAAAGTAAAAAAATCTAAGACACAGTTCATGTTTAGCATTTGCATTCCTTTATTTGAGCTCGTCTGCTTTTGCTAACTTAGTGTTAGCCAGCTGGTGGCATTGTTTCCCACATAAAGCTATATTTGGGCAAATGGCCTCCAAATATATTTTGCTCTTTTTCATTTGTTTTGTTTCATCCATTCCAGACTATGATAGGCTTGACTTTTTATTGGGCAATCAGTTGCTGCTAACCAGCTGGTCTTACCTATCTCGAGTATATGGTTATGGCAGTGGGTCTCAAACGTTTTCTTCCACGCCTCGTTGTAGTTCATGTGTTGAATGAGGACTTTCTAGACAGACATCTGATTAACACTCTGTGGTATAGCGCTCTAAACTATGTATGACAGGCCAAGAGAAAGGTCGGTGACCCCCTGGCAACCATCAAGTGCTTTGCTAAAAAGGTATATTCCCCAATCAGTAGTTGAACGGTTGTAGAGGCTGCTGGCCGGCACTGAAATTGATTGCAAAAGCCTCTGTCAGCAATATGTTGGCAACCACAGGTTGCTAGGGAAAAATGCTTTTCCCTGACCGGTTGGCAGTTGGTTACTAAAGTTTGCTGGAAGTCACTAAGTGAAACTGACCTCAAAGAGGTATAACGGTACTGGACCGACAACTTCTTTCTAATTGCTTGCGAGGAGGTTGCCGTGGTTTCCTGTAGTTTGCATGGAAGATGTCGACTTGGCTGCAAACACTCCTCCACCGCTGGAAATGTAGATCGTTTGCCTTCAGAGTACAAGTTGTGCTTCATAGCTGCAGCCAACACATTTCAAAACACACAACTGTCGGCAACCTCTGCAATCTGCTGGTAACACAATTGCAAGGTTTTTTGTGCAGCATTCTCTTTGGGACTGATATCGCCTAGCGATACCCAGCAACCACTTACCAACTGGTCAGGGATTACACAGTTTTCCCAGCAACCACAGGTGTGACTGAGACTTAAGAATGCACGGGTGTGCTTCTTTTCATGCACACTAGCCTAATTCCACAGGAAACACCAACAGCCTTACACCCCGAAGAAAGACGATCAGTATTAACGCCCTTCTCAAGCTTTTGCAAAGCAAACTGTGAGCTCCAATAAGGATATTTTAAAGGGACACTCACCATTTTTGCATTTTTATTATTTTTGTTTTTGAACTTTAGGGACACTGCTTAAAGACAAATGGAGTCAAAATTAATTTGGTTTAAACAGATACTCTGGTGATTCTTCTCTATTGGAAAGCGGTTGCGTTAACAAGTTGACAAATGTGTCTGACATCAGACTAAAACAGAGACCGAAAAACGAAACGAAGGACAGGTCGCGTTACAATTATCTGTTCATTTATTGAGAAGTTTCACAGTGAACAGATACTGGATGCATTTTTAAAATAAAAGATTGGTTTGTGACAAACGTGACTGGAACAGCTTTATACATAAATGAAAAGAGTATCGATCACCCTGCCAGACTGGTTAAGACAGAAAATATGGTTGTTTGCCAAAATAGTCCAACAGATCACAGATTCCCTGCAGTACGGCAGTTTATAAAGTTAAATAGAAGGACTAACTAGCAGTTAACAGTATCTCACACGCTGTTATACTGTAATTGCCAGTGTAGTGTAAACACAGAGCAAGTTGTACTGCAGCAGGGGGCTGTGAATCCTGCCCAAGATGAATTAAGCAGTTAGTTACATATAGCTCCAATGTATCTGCTCATCAGTGGCTACCATTTGATCTGAAAAGGAAAACTATATAAAGTATATGCTACGAGAAACATTTTCAGTAAGAACCGCAGATTGTAAATCGCTTATTGGACATTTTCCAATGTGATATTTATGCTCAGCTGCATGACGAGAAATCAAATATACCGATGTTCTCTCCTGCCTCTCAGTCTGATGTGTGAGTGCTGAATCGTTAAGTTCACAGCAAGATGTCTGCTGTTGTGTGGGACACAAGAAGGCACTGGAGTAAGTGCATTTACACCAGCGTGAGGAGATAAATGCCTTTCCTTCCAAAAGGTTTACCACAGAGCCATCAACAAGAATCAACAGTGCTGAAAAAAAAAATCCCCTCCTTCTTGAGTCTGTTCATACAGTGCCGTCAGACTGGAGCAGTAGTGTTATATCATATAGGAATTCAATAAAGTTACATTTATGATTGTTTGTGGTTAAAAGTCTGCAATTACATCTTTCTCTCTGACACAGTTTTCAGTAGGAGCATGCTACCAGTTTCTCAGAACTAAATGTTTAAGAGGAAATGAAACAACCAACTACGCAAACACTGTTACGATAAATTTAAATGAACGTTGAGCTAATTTTAGTGTAAGACCGATGGCACAACTGAAACAATCAGATTACTTATTAAACTCAGCTGAGCCACAAGTGGCTCAGTGTGTGTTAATTACGCATTAGCCATACATATTAAATGAATGATTAGAAATGTAGAAATCAATATGCCAAGAGCAAACAACTTCAGAAGCAAAATCTTTAACTTATTGCTATGCTGCGAATATACAGCTGTGAATGTTGACCTTTCTAAATGAACCTGCTTGCGTGCAGACCTAACCTTCAACGAGCTACATTTAGGAAATCCTTTCCTTTGCACAGTAACATTTGAATGGATTTATCCATTACTTTTAGCCAGTTATTTCCATCGTGCACATTTCATTCACAGGCTGGTCCGCTGTTCCTGTTGTCCTACCGCAGCCCTGACCCAAGCTGCCCCTTCTTTCTGTCATGTAAATACTGGGACTATGTTATATGTTATATGAAACCTGATGAAAACTTATTTAGGTTGGAAAATACTTTTAAAAAGTCTCACCTCATTTTATCCCAATTACACACTTTGTTGGACTCTCCCCCCCCCCAGCTTGAATCTTGTTCTAGGAGTTACACCTTTTTAATCTTATTCTACTGGTTTTGAATGTGCCTAGCGATCAGCTGGCAACCTGCCCCCACAGCATGTGTCGCCTCTGGCCCTGTGGCGGCTTGGATAGATTCCAGCCTCTCTGATATACAATTCCAAATTCTTTTGAATTTCTGTATTGGTTGGCTTCGTAAGCTATGCATCGCACTTTTAAATCACTTTGTGAGACTTGTCTATAAAAAGTACTATTTCATAGTGCAAATGCCATGTTCCTACTGCACCCATGATGGTGCCATTTGCAGCTATCGAACAATTAAACAACTGAAGATATGCCAGCACGCAGGCCAGGATGCAACTGGTTCTTACTAATGAATAATTGCGTGTTTTTTAAGAAGGAAAACAGCAGTTCTGCACACAGAAGTATGCAAATTGTTCATTTGGGGATACAAATGCTCCAGGTTTTGACTGATCATTGCCCCGAGTTCTGTTTTCAGCAAAGAAGATGATGCTGACTTTTGAAGGTAGCAATGAATCAGCTCTTGCGCCCTAAACAACCAGCGTACCGAATGTCTGAAAACCTTTAACAGCTCACTGACAGTAAATGTTAAATAATTTCATCTGGTCTTCCACCTCCAGAGGCAGAACAAACTGAAAGATCATCAGTGTCCAAAACTGGAGAGTAGTTTTTGACAGTAGCCTCACATTTCACCTGTATCTTTGACTTAAGATTATGCATAAATACAATCAACAGCAACTATTACTGTCTGATCCATTTATCTTTATATTTGTCCATTTATGAATTATGGCTCTACCTCACATTACAGCTACTACCTCAGAGTGCTCTATGGTACTGCTTTTCCAACACAAATTTTGAGCTCTCCTTTATGTCTCAGAGTTGGGAAGAGCCTCAGAATTAACAGAATGCTAACAAGTAGATAAAAACTGTGTCGCTTTCAATGATATTTGTGTCAGATGACTGTGCATCATCGCAAAAACACATTTCTCTATTTGCTTTGTTCTGTAGTTTGTTTTACAGTCTCGTTTGCAATGTGTTGAGAGCTCTCGGAGCCAGTGAGCTGTATATGAAGGGCTAAATGTCAAGTATTTTAAGTTGAGGGCACTCGGGATGACTGGAGGATATTAGGAAATTAATTACCCCGCAAAGTACATTTTTATGGCAGTGAGAAACTGACACATTGATTAATGAGCCTGAAGGTGTTTGCTTGTAAGAATATCAATTAATTTTTTACATCCAAGTGGAGTCATTAAAATGAATGAGAAGACCTTGACTTAGCAAACCCAACAAACATGCAGGGAACCACAGCGTGATCACAGGGAGAACAGAGCGAGAGAGGGCTGCACGGTGGGTTGGCGAAGCTCCCAGGTCACACGCTTGGCCCACCCCTGACGTCTTCCCCTTCTGCGGCGCTCCACATCAAACCCACATGCCGTGCCAATTAGCAACACAAATGAAGCACCAGGGCCATGCGCTACCCTCTTTGTTTACCTCTTTAATGAAGACCAATCATCACCTTAATTTCCCTCTAAAAGGACAAAGCAGGGAGTCAGAAGAGCCGTGTGAAGAGGGGAATGGAAGGTACAAATAATCAGAATATATTAAAGACGGGTACCCTCCCCAAACAAATTTTCTACTATCGAAAGCCTTAGCAGGTCCTTAGATATGAGCTATCTTTTCCCTCTCGCTTGATCCTCTGAATTAAACTTCCTGCTAGGGTTAAGAAACCCCTTTCCACTGTGCAGTGTTCTGATTATTTAAGACGGGCTCAAGGTTGCATCTTGGGAATGCAGCGGGTTTTAAAAACAATCTCAAAGCCCTGCTCAATTACGACAGCATGCAGGTTGGAGGATGGAGAGGTAGGCTATACTGGCCTTGGCAGGTCATTGGGGGAGGTTTCCTCTGTGGGTCTGACAGTACAATGAAGAACAGGCCAGGTATCAAGGGCAAGCCGTTTCTCAAGACTACAGCACCAACTGTTTTCACCTGCCCTTACACTCGACCTCGTGCTACCTCGTTCTCTAAAACACACCAGTTAAAAGCGCAGTGGATGCAAAATGTGGAGGAAATGCAGGAGGTGCCACCATAAAGAGATAAACATCATTTAGAAAGGCAGCAAAGGGGGGGGGAGCTTTTTACATTGATCTGTAGCTGTCGTCTATGGTCAAAAAATATAGCCTAGATTAAAGGTTTCATACGTACAACATGTAACTTGTCACATTTGCATTTTTTTTATAATGAAATCAGTAATGTGACAAAATGCATTTTATCTGCTGGACAGGTGTTTCCTCCATAGCCTAGAACTCAGTTGTGTGAAGGCTTTGATAAATGCTGTAATCACAGAAACTATAGGCTAAGGACAAAGACATGTTACTTCGATATTTGGTTTAAGTGGAGGCTTTTGCTATAAGCAAGGGACAGCTTGCTTAATGGAAAATTATATTGTCACTTCATATGCAGATTAAGGACAACTAAATCCTTTGACAGACACTTCTAGTGTAGGTACTGCACTTGCATGATAAGTACTTCAAGCCATCAGGAAGCATGGAAATAATAAATGTTGTAAGAAGAAAGAATCACAAGTACAGTTCCTTAACAGTTTCTTTGGCAGACTGCAGGATTGAGAGAACAAATCAGTTATTGCCACCTACATTATCGAAAATGATGCGTGATGTTTTTATGATAGAGCAACTGACATTTTCTTTGAGACACGAGTGAAGCCGAATTAATCATTTCAAATGAATAAATATTCAAAATGCCTTAAGATTGCATTTTCGGTCAAATGGCAGGCGTCGTGCTGTGACCCCAGCCGTCAGTAATTTTCAGCCGAGCAAGCGGTTCTCGTTTCCGGGGCAGAAAAATTGCACTTCGGTCAAAGTTGTTGGTGTCTCACAGACACACACAAAGTTTCCTTTGGCATCTGCGCTCTGAGACACTGGCTGTGGCAATAGTGAGACTGCTCTTGCTGACTCTTGTCTTAAACAAACCAAATAGTTTTAGTGATGAAACCTAACCACACAGTGAGTTGAAAAAAAAAATCCAAATAGTGAGAAAAAAAGAAAGCTCCAAAGAAACAAACAAAGAAAAACTAGAAAACCTTGCATTTCCTGCGAAAATGCCGTGTGGATGCTGCGCGGCCGAAGCCGTCCGCTGAAGCTGCGCGGCCGAAGCCGTCCGCTGAAAGTAGCTGAAGAAGCTGAAGCCAATGCA
>VVHJ01065198.1:4876-17171 GCA_015107715.1 Tylochromis polylepis
TTTTAAGAAAATGCATTTGTGTCATTGTTTTTGTGGCAGGCCAAAAGATTTCCTCCAGTTTAAATACTGTCAGTAATGAAAGCTGAGCAATGGCCAAAGAAAACAGCTGTTTTTAACTGCAGGCAGACCAGTTTTCAGGGCAGAGAGGTTTGGCTTATGTTTGGATCTGTCAGACATTTAGATATCATAGTCAAATTTACATCTGAGTCAATTTTTAGTGCTTCAGTTTAACATAGGGCAGCTGAAGAAGGTGAACCTATTGCCTCCTAGGAAAGCGATTACCTTCCTTAACTATTCAGATAATGTGACTACAGCAGTCATCTGCTCTAGGGTCGGAAGGTGTGACCTAACAAAGTTTTGACAGAAAAACAAATTCAGTAAATGACTTCTTGTTTCATCTGCCTAACACTAAGGCTATACATATATGTACATATACATACACTATACAGGTTAACTTAGATTATTGGGACATTTTCTCACAGTTTTCATCCTGGGCGATGCACTGCAGAGGGATACCGAAGAATGAAGTGTAGGAGTCGTTGTACCAAACCAGCAGCTCTGTTCCTCTGGGGATATCCATACATGCTCTGTAGAAGATGCAGGATCTACAATACAGACACAGGCATTTTTAGTTTGAAAAGTGCATCAAAAGTCAACTTCTGCCACTCTCTCTGGTCACGTATGGACACTTGGTGAGGACCTGTCGCTTTTAAATTGCGACACTGGGCACCCATTTAGTGCAATTTATTTATTTTTTATTTGTAGGACAGTCCAACAAAAGTCCTGCTAAGTCTAAAATAACTGTGTGAAAAATTACTCTAAAAAAACACTTGCTGCGTCGCCCCAACGTGTAGTGACATTTCTTGAGAGGTGCACATCAGGTTACGTCGAAGGTTACGGCGTAGTGTTAAAAGGAATTTCCAGTTACATCGTAAGTTACAATGTAGATTTCCCGTCGAAACATAATTCAGGCATTCGTCCTCAAAAATAAGGTGTTTTACCTGAGAAGAGCTGAAGAAAAACCAGAATATTCTCTAGCTGGATCGAGGTCAAGAAATAAACTCTAAACAGATCAATTTAACCGTTTCGATATATAAACAGCTCTATTCATTGGCAAAACTGAGAACTGATTTGTGGATTAAGTGTGATGTTTCAAATATATATAATTGGGCATTGCAAGAAAATTACAATAAAAAAAAAAAAGACTACCTTTGAACAAATACTTTTGGTTTAAACCGTTATTTTTAAGGCTCTAAAAGCTTTAAAATAAAAAACAGCTCAGCCAAAATAAATTAAAAAAAAAAAGTTATAAACACACAAAAAACACACCAAACTATAAGCAAATGAACACAAATATCCACATTATATGCATTAGAATATTACGGTCAACACTGGTTCAATTAAAAAAACAAAACAAAACAAACAAACAAACAAAAAACTTTAAGAGTAATAACCCTGAACAAAAGTGAAAAGTGTTATTGTTTCTCTATCCCTCTGCGGATCGGCGCCCTACAGATTACAGATCAGGTCATTGAGGTCATCCTCCAAACAGCTCGTCTCTGTCCCAACCTCGCATAAAAAAAAAAAACTAAAGGCGAGCAGGCTTTTTGTTATTGCCAAAGCCTCTGGAACAGTCTGCAATTACACAAAGTCCACAAAAACTCGCCTATTGCTGTTTACTTTGAGTCAAGTCTGATGTGTCTCATCATTCTTCTCAAGTTGAGTATTGTTTCTACAGACTTTTTAGTCATTGATTTAAAAAAAAAATGTATATAATTTTAACATTGCCAGCAATCAGTGCAAAGAGTTCGCAATCTATATGAGTTCATTTGCACCACAGAGCGCAGCTTATCTGCAACGTGTCTCTTTGCAATACGTGAGTCAACTGTTCCAACTGTTTGGAACTGTTATAATGTGGATACATCCTATCCAGTCTTTAAGTGATGACGTGATGAACCCTGCTTCCGGGTCCAAACTACTCTGCGTTTATTAAGCTGCTGTGCTTTTAACATGTTTTAATGCTTTGTATCTTGTTCTATTTAATCTGAACAAGCCCCTAAAAACAGTCAGTGATCACTGATGGCCTCTCTCGGTTTTTATTCCCACTGTTCATTTTAAAGCTCGGTTTTTAAAACCTTACGATGTAACTACAGCCCAGCCCATGCAGCAGTATATTAATGACTAACCTCGTATTGTGGATGGATTATCTCAGTTGTTCTCCTGACTGAAGTGTGGTCCGTTTACAGCATCCTGCCACGCGATTGCATTTGTCCCTAACCGTCGGGAACCCTCGCGTTAACTTTTATCGAGTGGAAAAAAGTTAGCTACATCACTATTTATGGAGGAATTTTTCGATTTCTGTCTTAAAACTTTGGTTCTGGCTGGATTTCGAACGTAATCATTCAATGTAAATTTCTGTGTATGTGGACAGCAACAGGTTTGTAAGTTTTCCCGGTAAATCACAATATCATCAAAAACAGATTGGATGTAATTGCCAACTTGACCACATTCAGTCACAAACTGATAGCAGACTGACTCCGTCTTATCACCACCTCGACACACCAAAGTATCTTTAAAGATGTGGTGAAAAAGTGGTCGCAGACCTTTGCATAACGTTGGTTGTGCAGAAGTCTTCAAGCACTGTTTTCCCTGGTGTGACTCTAGCATTAACTGTGTGCTGACTCTGGAGAGTGAAGGCCATTGGATATCCCTGGATAAGGAGAGGTTCATATATGAAAACTTACAGAGACAGCCACAACCATTAAATGTAAAGCACATCTTAAATAGATTTTTTTTTTTTATAGGTAGAGACCACTGGACTTCTGGAAGGAAATAACTTAATTTTCCTTGCAAGCAGCCATGAAATTTTACTCTTTACCTAGAAGTGAAGCAGCACCAAAGCTCTCTAAAATAAGAAAGAAAAGACGTCGAAGACCCACGTATGCCTGATCCATAGATGTGTGGATAACAAATTTGATGATAATGTTGAACAAACTGTCCTTAAACCTACTTCAGACAAAAACATCAGTCCTGGAAACAAGATGGTGTGAGGTGGTTGGTGACTCTTTCCAGGTCTGATTTTAGAAAAGCTTCCCATCTGATAACGGCGTAATTTCACATCGGAGCAAATCCGAATGATTTATGGGAAATATCTGGTGTCTCTCACTCGGTTCAGACCAAATAATGACCACAATATTGTTCAAACATGCAGCCAGTGGGCTGTCGGTTCCCGGGTCACACCACCGCTAAAACAAACACCTCATCCACCCAAAAACATCTTTGTAATAACATGAGCGAAATCCACATTCAAAACCACATTTTCGTACCCGGCCCAGACTATTTTAAAACACTTTCCCACATGTTTTTCTCCCACCGGGGCCGTACAGTGTCAGACAGACCAGATTGTAACAGAGGTCACAGGTTCAACTCCCTCACGACTCCCTTGTTTTGTTTTTTTGCCAAAGTGCCTTTGAGCCAGAAAACTTAGTCTGTGCAAACAGCTTGTGACAACCACTTAAAGTGAAATTAAATGACATTTAATACAAACCATAACTACATTTTAAAAAAAATTTCCATTCAAAGTGCACCGAGTTCCTCGGTATAAGAAATGTTCAATTAATAAAATTTGACTTGATGTTTCAAAAACACCTCAACACTGAACCTGCTCATCCAAGAAAGACTCAATACTAATAATGTATTGATTAATTTTAGATTGATTTTGTATCTTCAAGGAGACGCCAGCTCCCCGAGACCTGAACGTATCTATAGGTAGATACTCACAATCAGAATTTAGACAACTTTATTTTTTCTGTTAAAGTGACTCTCTGGGGAACAAAGGGGTGAACAAACAATGAGGGTTGGAGAATTTAAGGAGGACAAACGTTAAAGCAGAAAAACACACAAAAAAATGAAAGATGATACAAAGCAAAATCAGACGGGTAGGAGAGGGAGGTGGGATGTCAGCTGGTGACATGATGCTTATTTAATTTACTTAAGATACACATATATCAAAAGGGAGGAAATGAAAGAAATTAAAAAAAAAACACACAAAGAGGCAAACAAGATTAAACAGAGGAGTTAGACTTACAGAGAGGACTTACAAAAATAACAGAAGACAGAAGCACCATAAATCTCTTTAAAATGTTCTTCCTCTCAGATTAAAGGACTTCAGCGGTTTACGTTGTCTGAAAAGCTCTGTACCACCTTTACTACATAAGATACATTGATGGCAACAACATCGAGAGCTACCATGATCACAATGCATTCCTACAAAAGTTGCACAATCTGAGTGCATGATAACACTCAGCACAGCATTACATTGTTTTTTTGCTTAGTAGTAGGTGGTAATGACCCTGGCTCTGTCCCCCCAAAGACACAATTATAGCCGTGGTAGTCTAATTTGTCAAAAATAAAATAAAAATACTACTACTAACAATAATATACGGATGTTTTGCAATTTGTGGGCAGCATGGTGGCACGGCGGTTAGCACTGTTGCCTCACAGCAAGAAAGTCCTGAGTTCAATTCCACCACCAGGCCGGGATCTTTCTGTGTGGAGTTTGCATGCTCTCCCCGTGTTTGTGTGGGTTCACTCCAGCTTTCTCCCCCAATCCAAAGACATGCAGTTAGTGGGGATGGGTTAATTGGGAACTCTAAATTGCCCCTAGGTACGGGTGTGTCTGTCTGTATGTGTTAGCCCTGTGACAGACTGGCGACGGATCCAGGGTGTACCCTGCCTCTCGCCCTAAGATAGCTGGGATAGGCTCCAGCCCCCCCGCGACCCTGAAAAGGCTAAGCAGTAGAGAATGGATGTTTTGTAATTTTTTTTTTACCTCATTTATCTTAATTCTTTCTTTTATTTGACTACATTGTCCCTCTGTTCAGCACTTGATCTCTTTTAAACGTGCTATACAAATAAAGCTGACTTGACTCGACCAACAATAATAATAATAATAATTTTTAAATTCCTTCCATCTCATTTACAAAGTAATTACCCAGTAGGCATTTCAAAGACATCTATTGAGTGGCAAGATGTGCGTTTAGAAAGATTTTTGTAGGACTGCACTAATCCAATTAAATTCCCTTCAGTTTATTAACAGTGTACATTAGTGCACTATTAATCAGATCAGATGTTGATCAGCATTTTATTTATACTGGGACACCCTTCCCATTGTCTACAGCGAAGTCCTGGCAAACTATTGTAGATAATTGCCATCATCAACTGACACTGAAGGACTGTCCGCTGAAATGGACCTTCCAGGTAGCAACACACCTTACTCTGACATCTTCACAAAATCAGTGTGCGAAAATATTTTATATGTGAGTGCTAAAAGTACTGCTTATGTAAATGTTATGATAACAGGAATGAGGCATTTCCCTGCTGTAATGTGTTATAACGTCAGAGAGGAGTTAATGAAGCCAGACGAGTCCTACAGAGTCTGCTGAAGATCTGCGTTTAAGAATGTGTGTGTGTTTTATTAATTCTTTCCACACAGTGAGAGGAGTAAGGTGTTTTTGGATCCATGTGAAAACACAGCTAGGAGGGACCGGGTTATAAATCAAACATACCCAATGACCTCCCAGGAAAAAAAGGAGAGAGAGGGGTGCACAAACATGCAGAAGCTTGTATGCATTTAAAAGAAATGTATGTATTGAACACATGCGTACTGAACACACGCCACTACTTTCAGGTGTGGCTGTGTTATAAATCAAACACACCCAACAGGCTGCAGTATGAAAAATAAAAACCCCCGCTGCCTTACAGCAGCCCGGCGGAGTTCAAAACGATTCGTCTGGCAGATCAGTGGGGCAGCATCTGATCTTCTTCTGGTGTCTGTTTTCATAGAAAGCAAAGGTAAAAGCTTTAGAATCAGGTTTTCAAAAATAACACATGCCAGTCCATGTGCGCGGTTCAGGATTATAAATCACACAACTCCAACACCTCACAAGGAGTGAGAATGTGTCTACATCTGCTTAAATGTGTTAAACCACCGGAGCCGACAAAATGTCACAAAGTCATGACTTTAGACTGAATGTGAAGGGTCAAAGACTGACTTGTAACTCGAGAGTCTGGAGCATGAACATGAAGGCAGGAATCTTGCTCCGCTGCCTCTTCAGTCTTTTCAAATAAAAGCCTGTTTGTCTTAGAAGAGGATCATTTGCAAACATTTACAGGAAATCTACAGGGTAGTGAACTCGTGACACACCTTTTTTTTTTTTTTTAATTAGATAAAGGTAATTAAATGTACTTAGATAATGTGGCTGTGTCTTAGTTTCGACCAGTTTTACCAGTTTTTCTAGCCCTGCACCATGCAAGCCCATTGAGGTAATTAGACTCTGCTGTGTTTTTAATGGGAGAGCCCTAAAGTTGGAGTTCCACTTCAGTCTAGTTTTTCTGATGGAAATCTAGCTAAACCCAAGATATTACTATAAACAGAGATGTTTTAAGAGACGGGCATGGTGCTCAATTATACATGACTTTTCTGGAAGAGCGACAGCGGTGGTAGAAGTGTAATGCCCAGTAGAAATTAGATTTGATTGGTAATTCTGCACACGAAGTGTTTAGATTTTCGTGACCAAGATCGAGTTAAAGTTACTTTGGATAATGCTTTAAAACAGATGTCCAAATAAGTGTCTTTTCGGGATTTCTGCCCAATGGCAAGACTTTCTTGTAACATACGGTAGACATGTTAAGTTTACAACTTTCACTACATGTTTTATCGGTTCCCCGTCACATGATTGCACGTTAGCATTAGACTTCTGAATCTATCAGGAAGAAGTTTTAGTCACCTGACCCAAGGCTCTTCATAATACTGTGTCACTAAAGTATTACATTTAAGGATGTATTACTGTAAACACAGTTGACACTGAGCAGCTGATGGGAACCCTGGCAGGGTGTCAGGTTTCTGTTGTCAGGCTGGAGCAATGAAAACATTTCATACTTTTAAAGAATTTGGCAGGCCTTTGTCAGTGCATGTATCCTGCCGTTTAGGTCTCACACAAACTCTTTCTTGACATTATTCTATTTTGAAGCCGCTCTCCTATCTGGTAAGTATAAAATATCCAGAATATCTGTGTGTTTAAATGCATATTTTTTTGTGTATGTCTGCAATCTAAATCTTGTTTAGTCATCCATAACTTTCAGACAAGTGGAAAGAAAGTGTGTGGTAAAGCACTTAAGTGTGGGCAAATAAATACCTGTTGTATATTTAATGACAAAAAAAAAACATAATTTACATAGGTCCGTGGCGATGTCTTTGTTATCATGTTTAAAAGTAATGATTATTTTCCAATAAAAATGTACAAAACTTTGTAAAACACATTTTTAAATCCAGTTTGTATCGCTGTCTATGTTCTGTTTCTACAGAGGGGATCTTAGATGTATAGCACTATTTAAAAATGTAACGCAAATTTGTAAAATTTTTGAATACGTTTGAAAATTTAACATTATCAAACATGAAATTTTGGTAAAACTTTAATAGAGAAAAAGTAATGTTCCTTTTATCATTATTTTGATTCATTTAGTTTCATTATTTAAAAGTTATACTATGTTCATCCTGGTTCCCTTAAAAACAGACAGACCGACATGACTGTGACTTCAACCAAAAATATGACAGAATGACGTTCAAGTAAAATATACCACAGCCTCAGGTAAGTGCAGCAGATTTCTACTTTGTGAAGCAAAATCAGTGAAACAAAATGATGGCTAGCACTCAGCAAGAAAGCTGTAATTTGGAATTTTGGTCTGAATTATAAATGAAATATTTTTCTTGTTATCGCAGTTTCTGTCCAATTAAAGTTTGCAGAAACTAAATAAAATTGTTGATAGTCGTGCACTTAAAGTTGAGTGTAATAATTTAGAAGTATTTCATGAATGTGTTTAAGTTATATGTTTGTTGTATTTTATAGTATGGCTTGGTGCATGGTACTTGATACTTTGGCTACTATTATTCACTATTCCACATAAACAAAACTGTAAATAAATGTTTTTTTTTCTTTATTGCTCAGTGAATGATGCCATTCTATATTGGGTGACATCTATATTTGAATTATATACATTCACCAACCTGAAACTGTCACACAAATCAACCTTGAATGGTTAAATGTGCGAACATCTTATCCTTAAATGCATTTGTTTATGAAACAGTTTATGATTTTTGAAGAAACCAATTCTTCTCCTTTAACTAACACATTTATTTCTCAACATCTGCGCTTCTAGTAGAAAACTATTTTAACTATAGTGCGTGCAGTAATCAAACATTGAATGAATTCTGCTTTTAATTTGAACTGAACTCTTCATAATGTTATTTAATTTTTTCAAATTTAACAGACACTGAATTGAACTTCGGTGTGGTGGAGTTTTGTTTGCACAAGATGGCAACTGGTAGGTCCAGATGATGTTTGTGAGCAAAAAGAATACAGGTCACATAAAGAAGAATGAAGGCACCTTGCACACACACACACACACACACACACACCTGTAACCCCGGCCTGTGCTACTATAAAATAGCTCTTTGAAGTGACAGCTGTTGTGATTTGGCGCTACAGGAATAAAATCTAATTAAATTGAATAAAGAGCAGACAAATGATCTACAATAGTGTATTCTACAGCCCACATAGCATTACTTTTTCTGGGATAATATCAGTCCTGTTTTTGATATTAATAGAGAAGGGCTGAATATGTCCTGTCATAAAATTGCAGCAATATGTAATCCCTTTGTTTTGTCTTTTTGTCCTCTGTTCTTGTCTTTTACAGTATCGGAACTCAGAATTGTGATTCTTGGAAAAAACAATGACGATAAGACAACGCTGAGCACTTTCATCAGTGAAAGATATCACTGTCCTTATCAAAAGACAAACAAGCAATTTATTCAAATTAAAGGAGAGTGGAGGAGAACTCCATTCACTTTATTGAAAACATCAAATATCTTCATTGCGCCTGCAGAAAGAGTGCGATATGAGATAAAAATGTGTGTGGCACACTGCCAACCTGGACCAAATGTTCTGCTGCTGCTCGTGAATCCTTCGGATTTCACCGAGGACGATAGACAAAAACTGAAGTTCATCGTGAGCTTCTTTGGACAAGATGCTTTTAAACACTCATTGGTCATCACAACACGTAATGACAGGCGAGGGAATTCTTCAGTGAACCAACTCGTCCAAGACTGCAGGCAAAGACAGCACAAAATCAGCCTTGATGAAAAATATTTTCCTGAACACGATCTTCAAGAACTGATGAAACAAATGGAGAAAATAGTAAGTGATAACAGGGGATATTTAACATTTACTGAAGACACTGATCCCATTGTGGTGCCTAAAACTACAAAATCCCCTCTAAACCTGATTCTGTGTGGGAGAAATGAAAGCTTGAAAACTTCAGCAGTTAATGCCCTCCTGAGACAAAGAAAATGTATTCCATCTGATAGCTCATCGGAGTTTGTCAAACACCAGGCAGAGGTTTGTGGACGTTGTGTTTCCGTGCTGGAGCTGCCTACTTTGCATGGAAAACCTAAAGAGACAGCAATGAAGGAATCGTACAAGTGTGTCGTCCACTGTGAACCAGAGGGTGTCCATGCCTTCATGCTGGCCCTTCCACTGGACCGTCCTACTGATGAAGACAAGAAAGAACTGGAAGCCATCAAGAATACTTTCAAGAGTACGATTGATAAGTTCACTGTCTTGCTTTTTATTGTGGAAAATCCAAATCTTGACCACTCTTCAGCAGTGGAGAAGATTCTAAGGGACGACAAAGACATCCAAGAGCTCTACAAGCGCTGCGGTAAAAAACACATTGTTTCTGACATCCAAGACGAGCATCAAGTCTCTGATCTGTTGCATACTGTGGAAACAATGGGAACTGTCGGTTGCCGAAGCTTCAGAAAAGATATGTTTCCAAAACCTCCAGTGAATCCGGTTTCAAGACATGCTTCCCTTTTAAAGCTAGAAAATTATAGACATCCCTGGACACCAGCTATTAGGATGGTGCAAAGCAGAGAGCCTCTCAGGATGGTGCTGATTGGGAAAACTGGTTCTGGGAAGAGTGCCACTGGAAACACCATGCTGGGCAAACAGTGCTTTTATTCAAAAGTCTGTCAAAAGTCTGTGACAAGTGTTTGTCAGAAAGAAACAGGAGTGATTAATGGGCGCCCTGTCTTTGTGGTTGACACGCCCGGCTTGTTTGACACGACTTTGTCCAATAAAGAAGTTGAAAAAGAGCTTGTTAAATGTATCAGCTTACTGGCTCCTGGACCTCATGTGTTCTTACTGGTGGTGCAGATTGGTCGCTTTACAAAGGAAGAGAAAGGTACCGTGGAGCTCATCCAAAACGTTTTTGGTGAGAAGTCAAAGGACTTCATCATTGTCATATTCACCAGAGGAGATGATCTTCAAGATCAAACAATTGAGCGTTACATAGAAGACGGCGACGAATTCCTAAAACAACTGTCAGCTGATTGTAGAGGGCGATGCCATGTCTTCAATAACAAGGACCAGAGCAATCGTTCTCAAGTCAGTCAGCTTCTGACCAAGATTGAATTGATGGTGAGGAAGAATGGTGGTGGTTACTACACCTCAGAGATGTTCCAAGGAGCAGAGGCAGCAATACAGATGGAAATGCAGAAGATCATGAAAGACAAAGAAAGAAAGATACAGAGTGAACAGAGGGATCTTAAAAGAAAATATGAGGAGGAAAAGCAAGTGAAGAGGCACAAATTAGCACAGCTAAGAGCCAAATTCGAAGAAGAAATAAAAGCAAACCAAGCCCAAGTAGATAAAGAAATGGAAGGTCGCATTAAGAAACAGCAGGAAAATATGAATAGAGAAAGAAAAAAGAGAGAAGAAGAAGAGACTGCTATAAAATTGGAGGAGAAGGACCACATTTATAAGTGGGATAAAGAAAATGAAGCTCTGCAGAAAGAAATACAAAGACGAGCGATTCCTGCTGGGATCATATTACAGAACAGAGAAATAATGAGAAAGGCTTGGGAAGAGGAGAGAGCAAGGGCACGGCGGGACAAACAACATTTTGAGGAGAAAAAGAGATATTGGGAGGAGGAAAGACGACTTCAAAAGCTCAGAGAAGAACATCAGCAGGAACTAGAAAGAAGACAAGAGCAACAAATCAGAAGAGAACAAGAGTTAAGACAACTGCAAGAAAACTATATGAAGGAATGGGAAGAAATAAGGAGGAAACACGAAGAGGAGGCCAGAAAACAAGCTGAAGAATGCAATGAATTCAGACAGAGATTTAACCAGGATATGTCAGCTGAGATGGAAAAAAATACAAATGAAATAGACGATTTGAGGCAGAGGCAACAAAACCAAAATGACTTCATGTTAAGGCAGCTCAGGAGAAAAAAGACCTATGACAAAGACTTTGACAAGCTGCAGAAAAGACAGCAACAACAAATGACTAACCTGAAATCATCAAGCTGCTTTGACAGTAAAGAGCAACTAAAAAAGCAAATTGATGAGCTGACAAAAGTGCATCAAGAGGAGATAAATGAGTGGATTCAGGAACATGTAAAGAAAGCCACACAAAATAACATTTGTAGCATTTTATGAGACGTTTTGTGTTTCAGTGTTCAGATGCGTTATAAGCACATTTCTGTATAAATCAAGCGATCGCAATAGCGAATGAGTTTTGCACATAAAGGTCAGATTAGCTGTAAAAGAGAGCCTGGATGGCACGTTTCACTCTGTAGTCATTTTTGCTTTTCTTTGTTTGGTTTTTTTTTCCATTTCACACATTTTAAAAAGCATTTACTCGCCATACTATTAATATATATGCATTATTATTTTTAAGACAATTGGAAAAGGAAGATGTAGAATTACTGACATAGCACATTTATTTTACAGTGAGTCTATTTTTTCCTTTAAAATTGGGACTCCAGTGATACATTTATCTACACAAATAGGCAGAGGCTGCAAAAAGCATTTTTAAAAAATGTTGTTCTTATATTTTCTCTTATATTCGTCTTATTAATCACACTGGGTAAGAAAACACACCTTAGACTGTAGTGACAACCAGCTACCTGTCACTTTGTTAAACTGATCACAAAGAGGCATACATAAATAAGTATATGGTGCTGCACAGAAAACCCCCGTATAATTTTTTTTTATTTTACTTTTGATTTTAGCTGGTGTTGCGAGCAGATTGCGCCAGTTGAGCTTTGCACTATATATAGCTAGACGCTATATATAGCTAGGTATATAGCTATATATAGCTGGGTCTATATATATATATATATATATATATATATATATATATATATATATATATATATAGAGATAGACAG
>VVHJ01065199.1:18592-36765 GCA_015107715.1 Tylochromis polylepis
CTGTTGGGAGGCAGCTGCATCAGCCTCAGTACAGTTGTTCCCACCAGACCTCAAACCAGGAGTTGCTCCCTGGAAACTATCCTGGATGACTCAGCCCCTCTTACCAGACAACAGCTGTTTCTGTCCAGTGACAGCCTGTCATCCTGTGCCTATAGCAACAGGAGCCAGGACGACAGCTCTTCCATCACAACACCTCACACTCGTTCATTCGGTACATCTGTGTCCAAACCAGCACCTGTTACTTCTGAAAACGCTCCGGGAGCTACAGCCAGAAACAGGCTGTCTGTCATACCTGTGGCTGCACTGTCAGCTTCACACAGGTCTCGTTCTTTACGGCCTCACAGCTTCAGCAGCTGCCTGGACATCGTCATAGAGACCAGGGAGGAAGATGTCAAAGAGCTTAAGTGGCAGGGTCGAGCGGCCAGCTGCCTCCGCGTAAACTCTCCTGCCAGTCAGCGTCAGGCTTCCTCAGCTTCACATCCTCCATCACTGTCTTCCTGTCATCCCTTCTCTTCCTCCTTTCATCCTTTCCCTTCCTCTTTCTCATCTGCTGCAACCAAAGCACAAGGGTCTAATGCTGCTACAGGACCCAGTGGGCCCAGACTGGCCTCCAGCACCTCTAATCTTTGGATGCTTCCTGCACCCACTGCTGTTCGCCGCTGCCTCAGCTCTCTGGATGTGTTCCACCCATCACAACCTGTTTCACTGCTCAAAGCGCCTGTGTCTGTGTTCGCCGGCAATTCCCAGCCCCTCAAAAACCAAACTGAGCACAGTAAGACCCTCTCACCTCTACCTGTCTCTGTGTCTATGTCTAATCAAATTAACCTCATCTAACGTCTAACCCCTACTAGTTCCAGTTTGTTCCCTCACTCAAAGCGTGAAGCAGGGAGGCCAGTTACAGAAAATGACCTCTGTTTTTGAATTAAGCAGTTGACTTTTAACATTCAACAACAGGAAAAAGGCAAAAGTCTATTTCACAGGCTTTTTTTTTTCTTTAAGATCATGTAACTGCAGCACAGTTTAGCCAGATAAGTAGAGCTTGTTTTGTCGTACAGACCCCAGGAGGCTGTAGAAAATCAAAGAGTCATTTCATTAAAATCTATAGAAACTGTCTAAAATCGAAGATTGCGCAGGAGTCCTTCATTCCTGGGTGACAGTCGTGCTGTGGTGTTCACAAACCTTACCTGACTCATTTCACACCATGGCTGTTGTCGATTCATCTTCTCATTCATCCATTCGTTGTGTAGTCTAGCAAATGTGGTGTAGAAATGGATGAATGTGGTTCTTCAGTTTGACTGAAAACACTTGTGTGTTCGTGACTTTCTAACGGTGTTCCTGCATGTAGGTGTTCTCCAGCCTCAGTGTGAGCGTGTAGCCATCGAGGCGCTGCAGCTTTGCACCCTCCTTCTTCCACCTGCCTCCCGCAGGAAGTTGCAGCTGCTCATGAGGATGGCGTCACGCATCAGCCAGAATGTAGACATGCCCCGGCTCCACCCTGCCATCGGCACCCGGACATTGGTGAGGCGCCAACAAATATTTTTGTTCCTCTGTAATACTCTGAACATTCCCTAAAGAAATGTGGGCACAGACATGTATGCCATGTTCTTTTATCGTGATGTCTTTGTTTGTTTACCTTTTATTCACTTGTGTGTCTGGATGTTTGTTGTGGATTTCAGATGGTTCACACATTTTCAGGCTGTGTCCTGGGCAGTGCTGAGGAGTGTGACTTGGATGAGCTGTTAGCAACCAGGCTGGTGTCATTTTTAATGGACCATCAGCAAAGCATCCTCTCAGTCCCAGAGTACCTGCTTGGTGCCATCAGTGACCATATACAGTACCTACGAACAACACAGGTATACCTTTAAACGGTAAACCACAACCAGCTAATTCATAGAGAAGCAGAGTAAGTGATACCATGCATGGCTGTTCAAATATAAGCTGCAGAAGCAAGCTGATAGCTGTGAATGCCAAATAACTCGTCTTAAAATACACCTTTTCATGTTGCTGGAGCTTTGAGGGGAACCTGCCAGCTTCATTTGGAGTTTAAAAATCTGTTAACATGTTGATTTCTTCATGGCCGCACAATGATGTGTTTTTCCTGTCCTATTTCCAGGTCCCGATGGACTCTATTTCAAAAACTGACAAAGGTGATCCGGTTTGCCCTCCAGTGCCGGTCTACACATTCTGCCATCAGATCAGTGGTGCTGAGTTTGAACAGCAAAAACTGGAGTCCTCTCAGAAGGCCATGGAGGAGCTGCTAGAGATCCTGGTGACAGACCAAAACATCAGTGAGAAGGACAGACGCAAGAAACTGAAACAGGTAACCAGGTAACAGGTTAAATAGACTTTGATAGTTTTGGACTGAGCATTAATGTAAAGCTGCTGCATCATTGGTTTTTATTTATGATACAAAGACCCACAGTGAAGAGTAAGGGGTATATGCATCCCCCTTACTCTTTACTTATTATTTAGATTTGGTTAATTAAGGAATGTTCTACTCAAAGTCCAGGCGATGCCTTAAGTCTGGTCCTGTTTGCACAAAGCTGCAAAGTGAATAAAGAAGTGTCCCTCTTCCTCTCTTGATTTGTAACCCTTGTACTTCACCAATGAGTTTCTCGTCAAGTTTCAAATCTCCTACAGTATGGCATGATGATAATTGTAAATCATAGTTGGTTTCAAACTGTGACGGTGGTAACTAACATTCCAAACACCAGGCTTTTTCAAAATTATCCCACTTGCCTACAGGAGAGGTAACGGTGGCTATCTTTGATACACACTCACTGCAAACTGACTCAAATACAAATAAATGTATTTTCAACATGAAAGCTATTTTCAGTAGACTTCAGATTCCTGAAGTTCACGCAAGGACATAACAAGTCACTTCTCATCCTCAGAAATGCTGGGAATCTGCAGACTCAGCAAAGTGTAATTTCCGTATTGTTCTCCTAAGTTTCAGAAGCAGTACCCAGACATCTACAGGCGACGATTCCCCTCCTCGAATGGAGAGAGCAAGACTGACAACAAACCAAAGATTAAACCTCCACTCCTCAACATCAAGAAGACCAAAGCTTTCAGCATCAGGAACTGAATGACTGCGGGAGCTGCATTCTCGCTGCTCACGTCATGTTCGCTGCACTGATATCACACTCCTGGCAGGAGAATTGAGAAGTCGTTTTTCCCATGGCAGCCAAAAGCAGTGTGTTACATTGGAAACGCTGTTATTACTGTTGTGTTTATTGTGAGTAAATGCAGACTGGATGATTTTAACAGGAGTTGATTTGTGTATTCATGTGTTGTGTATATTTGTATTGAGTTTTGAGTGCTGACTTAGATGAAGGCTTGTGACGGTAGCTCTGCAAAGCCGTTCACACCATTTAGGTTCTCTGAATACATGTTTTATGAAGAAAGGTACTTTACCTGTTGTCCCCTCACTTTTCTTTTCTGTTGGTATCTGATACTGGCCTGTGTGTGTGTGTGTGTGTGTGTGTGTGTGTGTGTGTTCAAGTAAGTAAGCAAGCTTCAGAAGGCAATTGGGAGAAAAATATGCAATTCTAAGATCACTGGTCAATATGGGAGCAATTGGATATATTTAATATATATGAATACTGACAGCAGGAGGAGTGCTAGTTGTTGTTTGTGTTTTTTGTTATGCTGATGTTTTATAAAGTTTCAATCTTTTCTTTCATTGATGCTTAAGTTTTATTTTAAGCTATTTGTTAGGCCTGATGTTGAGCTTTCTTTTTTTTTTCTTTGCCCTCATCTTATTTTTCCCTCTGTGGAGCATGGAGTTCTTAAAACCTTGTTAAGATCTTAGTTTTATGTCGTGGTGATTTTTCAGGGTGCCAGCTTTTTCCACATCTAACTCAGTTATTTTAGATCGTGTTAATCTTTCCAGTTTCTTTTTACTTCTTGAGCTTGTGCGTCTCATTCCTGCTTTGTTTAGTGGCTTGTTTGCACTCGGAGCTAGGCCAGCAAGCTTATGTCAATCACCAGTGTGGTAATTTATACACATTTAAGGCTTATTAGACTTCCCAAACCAAGTTTTTCCATCAGACACCTGATATGCCGTGGCATGGGTAGTGCCTAGTGAGAGCTTGACCTGAATGCATGCGCATTCAGGTCAGTGCTACATGCTGACAGATATTTGGTAAGCTGAGGGGAATTGCACAACTCATGTCAACTGTCTGAGGAAATCTTAATATTCAAATAGTGTCAAACGCTTCTTTATTTATCTTAAGCTACATGAAGTATTACTTCTACCCTGGTATGTTTGTGTTTACCTCAGATCAGATGGTGCATGCATGTTTAACTGCACACGCATTCATCATCTGTGTCCTGTGTTTTGTACCTATAACTGTTCCTCTACATTGTTTACTATGCAAAGTTCTGGGAAATAAACTTGTTTAGCTGTTCAGTGGTGTTTGTATTGAAGTGACAGCTATATTTAGCCAGCCACTAATACAAACCAGCTTCACAGGTTTGTATTAGTGGGCAGTACCATGTGACTTCTTGTTGCTTTGCTTTGTTTTGTTTTTTACAACAACAAAAAAACAGCAGCATCCATTTATTCCAGTGTTTCATGCTGACAGATATTTGGTAAACTGAGGTGAATTACACAACCTGTGTCTGAAAAAAATCTCAACAAAGTCAACTCCAAGTGTCAAACTCTCCTTTTTTAAGCACCACTTGGATGTATTTTATATCCTGAGTATTCCTTAAACCTAAAAGCTGCCTCACAAAGCAGCAGGCGGAACAAACACAAGCAGCCAGGAAGCTGCTAAAAGAGCTCATTTAATGCAAACATTTGAACTTTAACACGCCCAAAGTATCTCAGCTCGTTGTTACTTTTTAGAAGTAGCTATATTCTAAGTGAAGCCAGTCAGAATTAAACCACAAAGTTTATTTGTAAATGTGTAAACTTGCGGGCTTCATGATTTCATCTGTTTGGCTTATTTTTATTGTCCTCCATAAATAAAACATTGTTTCTTTGAAATAGTGCCACTGTGATATTGTGATCTTCCTTGTGATACAATATTTACATGATACTTCTTCCATGGCGTAATAATAACCATAGACTGTATCTAAAAGATGGACAGGGTAACCATGATTTCCGACTAGTTTCTGGATTTTGCGTTAAATATGGCTGCTGCCTTGTTGGATTTTGTGATCCAGAAGCAGAGATATTTAGATGTTACAGTAAGGTGCTAAGTGCCTGATAATTTGTGCTAACAGATTATTAAAATACTAGAATAATAGAATTAAAATACTAGAATTTAATTCACTAAGTCTGAATCACAAAATTAATGGTTTTTCTGTGTCATAATGTTTGTCAGATAATGCAACTGAATGTGCTCCAGTAGACACCAACATCACAATTGCAGACAAGACCCAAAAGTCTTATCTAGATAGCTATCAGCTTTAGTTTGTAAAATCAAAGAAACACTTTGACACAGCTCCTTGACTTACCCACCTTAATTTCTTGTGATACTGCAGGCCACAGGTGGTATCTCTATCAGTGTGAAAGCATCTAAAACCATTAAGAATTCAGACCTGTCGTAGGATGAAATGAACAGGTTGGACAGCCATTCTCAGACCAGCTCTGGCCCCAAGGACCATATGTTTGACACCGCTTCTCGATGACTTTCTTTTTTTTTGTCTATTTATTAACAGACAGTCATCAGCATCAGTCTGTTAACCCGCTCCAAGCAACAGTCATCTTGTTCACCACTGAGCTGAGTTGACAGAGACAAAAAAAAATGACATTTTGTCCAGCCTGTGTGTGTGTGTGTGTGTGTGTGTGTGTGTATTACTCTCCTTCCTCACTGAGTAGCTAATTAAAATAGTTTCTCAGCCTTTCTCAAAGCTGTCTGGAACTAATTAGATAAGATTCTTTCTGCAAGCATATCCACCTTCAAACACTGCTTTTAAAGGCTGAATTTGTTAGTTTGACCCACATCACTGGTGACTGTTTGTGTTCCCAGACCTTGTTTAGGTGGGCCAGAGAAAGTTCTGCAAAGAGCCAGGGGCCTGACGTCTGAAAGGAGAGGACACAAAGCTGGTTTGTTCAGCTCTGGTTAAGACTTGGGGGGGAGGTGGAAGAGGTTTGGGGAGGGGTGCTGAAAAGGGGGAGCAAAAGGCATGAAGGGAAAATAGGAGAGGAGGAGGAGAAGAGGACAGGGAGCAAGGAAAGATGGAAAAGGGGAGGGGAGAAGGAGAGGAGGGTGGATGGGGCACCGTTTCCATTACCACAGGAAATCTGTGCGGGGTTTAAATGCAAGCCAGAGCCTCTTTTGTAAGCAACTTGTGTGAAAGTGTGTGAAGAGCGTAGCAGCATGGTCAGCCGGTGAGTAACATATTCTCTTTAGTTTCTCAGATGCATGGCAGTGAAGAGACACTTGAAAGCTTGAAAATGACTTTTTGAGGTTCGGGTTTGCTGGTTTTCCCCAACGACACAAGAGAACGCAGCTTGCAGACGTGCTTTGTTCTGCTCTGCGAGAAATGATCTGATGATGAGTCATTGGAGCAGATTTCAAACAGTTTACCTCGAGAGTTTCAACCTGAAATTTCACAGTAAGTCGTTGGTACAGCAGTTAAATACTCGATGGACCTTAGAAAAGCTCAGAAAAGCTGATGTATGTACTCTGAAGGAATTTCAGCCCTGCTTCTACCACAGAAATGCAGCCAAGCAAGGACCGGAAAACCCAATTGCGAGAAAGAATGTTGATTTTAAAAAGAATAGAAAAATGTAAGAAAACAGTGAAATAATGATATATGACAAAACAAGAGAACTGAGAACCACCCCCTGGAGGAGGCCCACTATATTCTTGTGAAGTTTGAAGATAATTGAGGAAATATAAAGTTTTTTCACATTTGGTGTGACCTTGACTTTGACCTGATTTTCACAAAAAGTAAATTGGCTTGAGCTGTCATTGGTATCTACCATCTCAGAAAATGTGAAAATGATATCTTGAAAGCTGTGGATGCTAGACTGCAAACAGACAGACAGACAGACAGACAAACAAATGGAACCAATTACATACTCCCTCCCTTTGAGGGGAGGACAATGGGTAAACTATCCAACACAAAAGACAAATGAACTGGCCGTTAACAAGACAAGCAAGGAACAAGCAGTTGACAAAATTTGTAGACACATTTCATTTTTTCTGAACTCTTTTAAGAAATAACTAAATAAACTCACTGGGCTAAGTAATTATCTCCATCAGTCACTTCCTGAATGTTCTGGAATCTGCAATATTGTTTAGATAGTCCTGATTTAATCATAAACCCAAACGTTTAGAGAAGGATTTAAAGGTTTCAAAGCCCACCGTTCAGTTCTGTTCAGTATGTTTCTATTTTGTTTGCAGCGTGGAGCATCCTGCTGCCAGCTACAAGAAGATCTTTGAGTCAGTGGAGGAGCTGAATGAACCCATACCAGCAGTTATCACTGGTAGGAAAGAGCGACTGACAAAAAACAAGTAGCAATGAATGGCTGTGTAGACAGCAGTGTGGCTTTTTTCACTAACATTTATGGTTCCAAGACGATGAATCACCTGACATTTCCTCCAGTACCAGTATTACGTGAGATTTCTGATTTAGTGGCAATGAATAATCTGTGGTTAAATATGCTATAGTATTGTTACAGAGACTCATGGTCCTCTAATGATTTATCATTACAGCTTGACACAGAAGCAAGTATGAACAAATCAAGGATTACATGTGGGAAATCAGAAGGTTCTTTATTTTGCTGTTCCTCAGAAAAATAAAGACATTTAATTGTGGACAGACCTCCTGTCTCTGTAACCTTGCATCTGTAATGTAATGAGTATTATGGGTGGCATAAGTAAAGAACAATGTGCCATACTCCTCTGTTATATGTTCACCTTTGCAGTGTGAAGGTGGCAGGTATACAAGGGGGAGCCCATTTTTCAAAACTTAAAAGTGTTTTGGTTTGCTTTTATAACTTGCACAACAACTTTCAGGTCATGGCATTGCATATGTTTACAATGATGGACTGTAGAAAAGGGGGAGGGGAAGGATCCAGGCCATGCACAGGATAAAAAGTGGACATAGAGCTACTGTCATGATGTCATCTGTTGATTTCTAAAGTGCCATTCTGAAACTTCATGATTGATGTTTTCATTGTCACCATCTTGGGTTAAAAAAAATAAATACATTTTTTTAAGCGACAAACAGGGGCAGGTGTGATTGAAAGTGCTAGCTCACTCCCTAACAACTTGTCAGTCACAAGTCATCAACAAATTGACATGCCATTCTGAAACATAGTATAACCAAGATTTACAAAATAGACTTCATTGTTCATTCATATGACCTGAAATAAGTGACTGAGCCTGTAAACTCAGGAAAGGGTTTACACAGGGTAATTCAGGAAGACTTTTCCCATACACTGCTATGGGACCTGAACGCTTTTAGCAACCACAGCTATCCCCATCTGGTGGCCTTCAGATAGCATGCAGGGGTAAGGCATTTCACGCTGGCTTTGTTTTTTTATCCCATGGAATCTACATCTGCTAACGGCATTTCTCCTATGGCATCCATGAGTGGATTGCCTATTTCTAAGTCATAAAGAAACAATAAACACAAGTTTGCAGATTATTTTAAAATAATCATCTAATATACTCTAAAATAAAGATGTACAGCATAGTAGCTTAACTCCTGAAAATACACATGGCAGCATTATCACTACATTAGTGTGCTTTTTCAAATTCTTTGTTACCTATTTAGTGTTTACGCAAATAAAATACCTTCAATTCCTTTGGTGACCATTTGGTTACTTAAAGTTAACGTACGTTGAACGTGACCTGAAAGACATAAACATCACATTCACAGAAGGATGATAAAAATGAACATAATATTTAAGAAAATCAATAGAAATAGGATTTATAATAACATTACTATGTATAAATATATATGAATATATGTAATTATTATGTAATATATAGTAATGCAGCTATATATATATATATATAGTAAGATGCCATGTTAGCATACATTTAACTCAACACGCTGCTGTAGCCATATGAAGCTACACAATGTTGGACCTGGAAACCCCTTGCCCTCAATTAAAACCTAGTTTAGCAGGTCAATTTTCACATAAATCATACACATAAATGTTAACTTTTATCTTCCCTGATCTTTAAGGGGAATGAATTGTAAATAAAGAAAGTTATCATAGAATGGCAGCATTATCATCACAACTGTGTGAGCATGCAATTAGTTCAGAAAAGCAGCATGCATTTGTATGGCCTCATGGAGTCTCTAGTGTACCTTGAAATTCATAAGCCCTTCATTTTTCTTTGATCTCCATCAGAGTAACAACTGTTACTGTTAAAGGAAAAGATAAAGTAGACATATGTCTTTTCAACATACTAGTTTAACTGACCACTAGCCAACTAGTTAGCTCTAATCTGAGCTTTTATCTTCTACCTGTGTTTTAATTGAACTAAATGTTCTACATTGGTTAACATAAAGGCCACTGTGAAAGTAAATGCTTTGATGGAGAGAAAACAGAGAAAAGATATTAGTCTGACTTAGTCTGAGATATACTCAGCTTCAGGCCTGACCTGTTCACCCATCTACCCAAAATGCATCACATGTTTGGTGTTACTGCCAAAATCAGTCTTGTGGATAAAAATACTGTAGTGTTATAAGTGACACTGTGGCGTTAGAAATGATACTAACCACTTGCTGTGCATAGTGTGAAAACAGATGTGGACAAAATCCTTCAGTCTGAGTTTTCAGACAGCAGTATGTGGCATCCTGCGGTCACGATGTGCACGGCTTCATTTGATGGTTTTATCACTGCAGGTGTTATCCCATCATGGCTGGGGGGAAGTCTTCTCAGGATGGGTCCAGGTCTCTTCGAGGTGGGAGATGAACATTTCCACCATCTGTTTGATGGACAAGCTCTCATCCACAAGTTTGATCTGAAGAATGGTCAGGTGACTTACTACCGGAAGTAAGAAAACGTATTAATCTACAACATCAGAGCACATTATTTATATATTTCATATTTCGAGTTGCAGTATTCTGAGAAAATAACTTTTTAAAAACTTACATGTTTCTTGCTGTATTGACATCAAGGCATTTTCTCTTTAATCCACAAAAAAAAAAAAGAAAAAGAAAATCTGGTTCTCATATCTCCAGGAGCTCCAAGCTCCAGTTGTGGGTTTTTATGACATCTGATTTTGGTTTGCAGTTCTTTGCAGCTGAGGAAAATTCATCCACAGTGCGATGTGGCAAAGAAACAGGCAACAAATCAAGAAGGCTTTTTGTGTTTCAAAGATTTCAGTCACGTGGCAAAATGAAAATCTTTAAAGTAATATGACTGGGATCCAAAAACAGCTGACATACTAGTTGATGTTTGTGCTCAGGTTTATTAGGACAGATGCCTATGTTCGGGCCATGACAGAGAACAGAGTTGTCATCACTGAGTTTGGCACGGCAGCCTACCCAGACCCCTGCAAAAACATCTTCTCGAGGTAATCCAAACCCATACCGTAAGATGATTTAATGTCTAATTTTGTAGGTGCACACCACAAAAGGAGCATTACACCTTACCAAAGCTGTCGAATTAACACAAATAGCTCAATAAATAAATTAATATGCAGTTTAATTAAAAATATTATTATTATTATTGTATGATATAAATTATTATTTATATCACTCAAATTATTTTGCTTTCTTGATTGTATTTAAGTATGCTTTTCCCATTTGATTTTCCATTTAATTAATTGTCAATATATGGTTATGAGAAGATGAAACCTTGTACTAAACACTTAGACTGGAAGCATCCAACATTCCTGTGGTTAGGAAGTGCATGATGTTGAAAGCGTTCAACCCCTGGAGAAACCTGTTGGTTTTTTTAAACTCCTGCATAGCTTTAATTGCTGAAATGTCTAGTTATTTCAAGATCTATCTTTTTTTTGTCTCGGTGTTTGCCATTTATGTTCCATATATCCCCTTTCAGTGTTCTTAAATGAACTGTGCTCATTCCCAGTGCTATATTATTATTCTTGAACTTCATTATAGTAGTTTTCACGAGTCATAGTTTAGAATAACTATCCATATTATAATAAATATCCATATTTATATTATAATGAGCCTTGGTGCATCCTCTCAGTTCATCCACTGTAAACAATCCATTTTAGCTCCCTCCTTGTAACTCAACCTTCATCTGACTGGTTGCCCCTTACACACAGGTAGTTTTACCAGTAGGTGGGCTGGGGTTCCCGAGATGACCATATTAAGGTATCCTCCCTCTTTGATGCCTTACAAATCCCAGGAGTAAAACAGTCTCAAGCTTGAGCTTTTGGTTCACATACATTGACCTCATTTTTTGAAACTTGGCCCATGTTTATGGTGACCCACCATCTTTGTAACAGTATATATGTTGTGCCTGTGTTGTTGTATTATTATTTTATACATTATATGGGTTTAGGGAAGCAGTTGGTTGGTTAAATATAAAGTTTTCCTCATGCTTGTAATTTCAGGTTCTTTACTTACTTCAGAGGCATTGAAGTGACTGATAACTGTTTAGTGAACATCTACCCGATTGGTGAAGACTTCTACGCAGTCACTGAGACCAACTATATTACCAAGGTTGACCCTGATTCACTGGAGACATTAAAAAAGGTGGGAGCTGATTGGTTTAAATTTACAGAACCCTAGAGTCATCATCATTTTCTGGTAGTTTTATTAAAGCTATACCTTCCCCAAATATGCCACAAGGAAGAATTCTAGTTTTCAACATTGCTACATTTTCGCTGTTTTATTACTCTTTCCCTGCAACATCTATAAATGTTTGTGATTGTGATTTTACATATTTAGGTTTTAAATTGAATGTCTTCCGATTTACAATAGGTGGATCTTTGTAAGTACCTCTC
This sequence comes from Tylochromis polylepis, assembly GCA_015107715.1. Classification (NCBI taxonomy): domain Eukaryota; kingdom Metazoa; phylum Chordata; class Actinopteri; order Cichliformes; family Cichlidae; genus Tylochromis; species Tylochromis polylepis. The sequence goes on from VVHJ01065199.1 coordinate 30,496, forward strand.
AGTGAATGGGGTGACCGCCCACCCCCACACTGAACGAGATGGCACGGTCTACAACATTGGTAACTGCTTTGGCAAGAACATGAGTCTGGCTTATAACATTGTTAAGATCCCACCTGTTCCAAAAGGTGAGTTTATTATACATAATACACTCAATGACTATCAATGGATATGTTTTAATTGATTATTATTTTATTATTATTATTACTTTTATTGATGATTATTGACCTTTAAGCTATACAGTAAATTTCCACCTTATAGAGATTTGGGTTTGAAAGGAGTATCATGCCTGAATGTTATTGCGATGTAAAGGAGCATATGGATAGACTGTGAAAAAAAATAAGAATATGATAGATAAAAAGGGAGAGAAAAGGCTTAAAGAAAACCTTGGATAAGAAAAAGAGAAGAAAAGAAAATGAGCCATAGATAGGAAAAATGGTTAAAAAAAAAAAATAAAGTTAAGGCAGAATGCAGGGAATTAAAATAAAATTGTCAGGAACAATGTATATGTTTGTATCTCTGTGATTCCAGATAAATCAGACCCCATAGAGAAGTCCCAAGTCTTGGTCCAGCTGCCAAGCAGTGAGAGGCTTAAACCCTCCTACGTACACAGGTACAGAGTTATCTAATACATACACACAAAGCCTGTTTTTTGTTTGTTCCTCTTTCTTTGTATTTGACGTTTTACTATTAAGATGAACTGTGATTTGCCTCTGTGTGTGTTTCTCTGTTTTGCTTATCTGTCTCCAGCTTTGGTATGACAGACAACTATTTTGTATTCGTGGAGCAGCCGGTGAAGATCAACCTGCTCAAGTTCTTGTCAGCTTGGAGCTTCAGAGGAGCCACATACATGGACTGCTTTGAGCCCAACACCAGCATGGGGGTAGGCAGGGCACAGGCGAGAGCAGGGGGAAGGGACATTAAAGAAGGCCCATGGAATCCAGAGTCTGTTTGTGAATGCTGGAGTTACAAATACCTGCAACATCTGAACATAAATTATATTAGATCTTTTAGACTCTTTCACAATAATTTCACTAAAAGCAACACAACTGTGCTATTTACTAAAGTCACCTGCTTGGTCCAAGTTTCTAAGCCTTCTCCTGGGAAAAAATAAATTGATTGGTCATGTGTGTCTGCTTGGCATCATCTGGTCAGTGAGTATGTGTGTTTGTGTGCTGCAGACATGGTTTCACTTGGCCAGTAAAGAGCCAGCGGGTTATCTGAGTAGTCACAAGTTCAGAACATCAGCATTCAACCTCTTTCACCATATTAACGCCTATGAAGATGAAGGATTTATCGTTGTCGATCTCTGCACGTGGAAAGGGTAAGTATAAAGCTGTGTGTCTGTGCAAGTGTTTTACACGCAATTATGTGACATCTGTGTGTGTGTGTGTGTGTGTGTGTTTCTGTACAGTCATGACTTTGTGTATAACTACCTGTACCTGGCTAATCTGAAAGAGGAGTGGGAGGAGGTGAAGAAAGCAGCTGCACGAGCTCCTCAGCCTGAGGTCAGACGATATGTCCTTCCATTGGATATTCACAGGGTGAGTCTACACACAGAGACTGCAAGAGTGCAAGTTATTAATGTCATCAGTAATATGTTTACTCATATTTTTACTGATTATATAGCATTGTAACAGCATCCATCATACTGATTAGACAGGCCACATTTCCTAAAATGCAGAAGAAAATTAATTATAACAACACAGTTTTAGATATTGCTATAACGTTGGGGATTGTTTTTTGGACCTTAGATGCCTATTTCTGACTATATAATTTAAATGTGCTGTGGAGTTCAACAGGACTATGCAGTTCTGTGAGAAATTAAGTACACCCCCGATTCAGTAACTTGTACAACCACCTTTAGCATCAATATCTGTAACACAGCCTATGCCCCAGAATGTGCAGGGTACTTACAGTGTAACCGTTTCATTTTTTCCTGCAAAAACCTGACTTGTTGCCCACAAATTCCACGTAAGTAAAGGACACTTGCGCCTTAGTCGTGGGTCTTACGGTGTAATTGTTTCCTCAAAATCCTGACTTGTTGCCTGCAAATTGCACGTAATTACAGAGTACTTACACTGTATTCACAGGTCGTGTTATAAAGTGTTACCAGTGGTTTTGAAAAGAAAATCAGATACATCTTTTTTTTAATCTAATATGTCATAGGATTGATCAGAAATATTGTAATGACAAATAGTGATTAATAGAATCATGGAATCGTCTCTTCATATCGGTTTTAATTGGTTAGCTCACAGCCTCTAAAGCTAATTGTTGCTACTACAGTATAAGTGGAAAAGGTGTTGTTGTTTTTTTTTTTTATGGGTACCTGTTTATCTGAGTATAGGTCAAGTTAAATTAAATCTACTTATATTAATTACAATAATATTATATCATAGTATAACTGGGAATAACAATCATTAGCCTCTCTCTGTAACCTTATTATAAGTTAAATAAACTAGATAAACAATGTGGTCTATGTAGATTACTACCTATCAAAACAATTCAATCATAGTAGATCATCAAGTCCCAGCTATGCTTTCTGATACAAATATTTAGTTGCATTCCATAAAAATTTATTTAAATACCTTTAGTTTCACCTGCTGAACTGTGAAAGCAGTATTGGAAATTCAGGAATCAGAAAATATTGAAATAATGGGATCTGTTCTAAAAGGCTATTCTTAAACTTGCTTTTGGGTAAATTTTATATTTATAATTTTGTATTTTCAGCATTTTGTTGTGTGGCAGTTTGAGATATTTATCTTTAAAGGTGCTACATAAATAAAATTTTATTTTATGTATTTATTTTATTAGATCCTTACTGTAATGGTTCCCATAGAGGTGGATTAACAAAAGTAGACTGACAAATTAGTCAGCTTGTTTGTCATATGAAGAAATAACAACATAAAGCAAATAAAAATCTAGTTGCAATATGACATACAAGACACAAAGTTATCTAATAAAGTCTTTAAGATTTCAAGAGTGGTCACAGATCTGAGAAAATTGTGCAGCATCACAAATAATTTTAATTTGTGACAACAAAACTTTCTGTTGTTCCATTTTTCAGTCAACCCTAAAAAACTGCATGAAGCCAAAACATTTACTGTAGCCTAGGAATGATATCTCTTTATCTTTGAGCTCCATGGTATTCTGTACACAACATTGTGTTTTCAGGAGGAGCAGGGGAAGAATCTGGTATCTCTGTCCTACACTACAGCGACTGCTGTTCTTCACAGTGATGGTACTATCTGGCTAGAACCTGAAGTCCTATTTTCTGGACCAAGACAGGGTATCACATGCATATTATATTTTACACGTTCTCTGTATATTCCAATATATATATCCTGTAGGGTACATAATACATTGATTGTTATAATACACTGAATATGTTCTCATATTCATTTATTTTCTCTGTGTCACTCTCTCAGCTTTTGAGTTTCCACAGATCAACTATTCTAAGTGTTGTGGGAAGAAATACTCCTTCACCTATGGCCTGGGACTCAACCACTTCATTCCTGACAGGGTAAGAAGAGTTTTCATTGAACACATCAGGAGATGAGGACAGTTGCAGGGCCCATGATGTTAGCCAACGCCCCAAGACATTAAAAGCAATTGGTTGCTGCTTTAGATCGTCAAGCTGAATGTGCAGACCAAAGAGACCTGGGTGTGGCAGGAGGAGGACAGTTACCCATCAGAGCCGCTGTTTGTGCCGTCACCCGGAGCTACAGAGGAGGATGATGGTAGGACACATTCTCACGTCTTAGCCCACAGAATACTGGTCTTCAGTGTGTTTCAGATAATGTTGAATCAAGCATGAATTTAATAAATTATAGTCTTTTTTATTAGATGCTTATCATTTTTGTTATCACATTGAGTCAAGAAAAAAAAACCCAAAACAAAACAAGGATAATCTTGGATGTGCTAATTAGCTAATATGGATGGAGTGTCACTTGGTTTCACAGTCAGTCACCCTTGTTGGCTATGCCCAGTTTAACAAACACCTAGATGGCAATGGCGAAAACACTTAGCTAAAGGCTTCATAACGGGACTAACCAATGGGTAATGTCAGTGATAACTTCCATCTTTTATATACAGTCTATGATCCAAACGCACATTATTTTTTTATGTCCAACATGTGGAGCCTCATTTACATTTTAAGTTACACTGTAGTCATTCACACATTGGCAATAAAAAGTGTTTGATATATTAGTCAACTTTTGTGTAATGTATGTTTCAAACCAAAGTTTTTAGTAGCGCTACATAAATCTCTGCCTAGCACAGATGACACAACCTAAATATGGGATGCAAGCTTATACTTTCTTTAATTCATCCAGCATCAAAAATACATCATTCATAATCTATATATACCCAAACTCTAACTGTAGACACATTATGCTCATTTGAAATAACTTTTTTATGTTGTTCCTTAAGACAGTTTGTAGAACACTGTAGAACATGCATGCAGTCGCCCCCTGTGTCTGGGTTTTGCAGGTGTGTTGCTGAGCATTGCGGTAAGGCCAGGTGCGCAGAGACAGGGTTCCTTGCTGGTGCTGGATGCCAGAAACCTGACAGAGCTCGCCAGGGCAGAGGTCAACACAATCATCCCTGTCACCCTGCACGGGACGTACAAACCGTGAAGCTGCATTTTGTCCAAACAGGTGTTTCATGAAACACGCCAGTCTGGCTCTTTTCTCCCACCAAAAACGAGTTTTCATGTGGAAATGAACCCCCATCATTGCTTTGCAATGCTGCTAAATAAATAAATACATTTTTTTTTAAAGAAAAAAAAAACAAAAAACTAAATCTCTTCAGCAGTCTCTGTCATATGTTATCTGGCCACACAACGCATGCTAGTTCTACTTTTCCTGTAGCTGGTGGTGAGAAGCAGCCCAGCGAAACTAATAGCATTACATTAACCAAATTTACTGCATAATCAGTTTATGTTTCTGAAATCAGTTATAAAGCCACAGCTACAAATGTACACAGACAGTATTTTTGCTACAGGTACCTGACACAATTTTGGTCAAATACAAACAATTTCTTTCCAATGATCATTTCACACCGGAAGTTACCTGCTACTGTGTATTTGTTTTGACAACACATATTGTAAAAATAAATCTGTGCATACACTCATCACAAAATTGAGGCAACATTTGGGAATGTGAAAAAAAAATGAATTAGCAGCTGAGCTACAGAAACATAATTTTACTCTATTTTTTTCTATGAACTCCTCCTAGAACATCAGGAGTTCAGCAACCAAGACTGGCACACAGGTAAACCTTAGGCCCATATAGACTTAGGCTCATGCTCCTGAAGGAGCTTATCTATATCACATTGTATGACCTGTTGCTTAGCAACTGCCTGCCAGAAGAGTAAAATTGCTCATTTAGTGTGTATGTGTCCATAACACATTCTATTCAATTTAAATCACAAAAACATCTCATTTATGTACATCAAATCTGCATGTTATAGTGTCATTGTGTTACCAGTGTTGGGGAGTAATGGAATACATGTACCTGCGTTGCATATTTAAAATACTCATATTTTGTAACTGTATTCTGTTACAGTTACTTTGTTGAAATAAGTGGATGACACACGGTCTTTTCCTGTTTCACATGTTAGGCTACCCCCTCTCTATTTTCGGTAATTCCACCCGCATATTGACGTGAAGAAATATTTTTAAAAATTATTATTCAAAAAATTATTTAATATGTAGGCAATATGAGCAGGCATAGCCCTAAAGAATGTAGCCTGATGGGCGGTGTAGTCCGTGCTGCAGGGAGAACATGTGGGACTGCCCCTCCCGTTGTGTGTGTGAGAGTGTGAGGGAGGGAGTAAAAGGAGAGTTGAAAAATCGAGTTGTCACAGACCAGAAACGGGAGATGGAAGCATGTAAATATAATAATAACCACTGCAGCCAAAAAGAGTGCCTGACAAGCCCAGTTGTAAGTAAGCTGTTAAGACTCGACTGTACACAGTGTTCGTGTTTTCCTCCGAAACAATAAAGTTCCGTTGGAGCAGCCTTTCAACGCCTCTCGCTAGCAAAGTTGACCCAGACAGTTAAGCTAGTTACCGGCTACGATCCAGACACGAAACCCAACGTATTAGCCAGAGGTCTCTTTACTACGGTTTGGAGCCACGGACCTGGCAGAGCTAACAAGAGAGTACGAACAAAAAGAAAACATTTTTCACTAGCAGTCAAAAACTAATGTGTATACTTATGTCTGCATTTTTATTTTGTTAAATACGAACAAAATGATAGCAGAAGTGCTG
>VVHJ01065200.1:0-14936 GCA_015107715.1 Tylochromis polylepis
TGCACTACTGACGATGTGTCAAATTTTAATACTGAATATTATACTTTAGATCACAGCTTTAATCCCTAAGTTTAACTAAGAAAATTTTGGTAGAGTGATTTGTGGGCCGAGGCATCCTGCGAGGCTGGGGTACGCTGCTGGCGAGGTGTCCTGCTGGTGGAGATCTCGGGCTGCCTTTCCTCATGGTAGCCATTTGAAGCCATTTGATATCCATTTGAAGCAATGCATTATCAGGGATTGTAACACCTAGTCCTTTTATCAGAATTAGACATACAGCTTTATGACAAAGCTTAGCATGAAAAAGGGTAGCTTTCACCATGTAAACTGGCAGGCAGGCATTCTCATCTTGGTTATTATAACAAATTGTGGTTAGCAGTCTCAGTGAGAGCTTACATGGGGCAAAGGAGCTCAAAGACCCACAGCCGATGAAAGAGAAAGTCAGGAAAGCTGCAGTGATTCTGTGTACAATCTACAACTGCAGTCCAGTACTGCATGTTACTATTATCAGAGAGCATGGCCATGTCCTCTTTCCATCCATCAATCTGTGTGTGTGAAGATGGAAGAAGAGACAGGCTGGGTTAACAGTTAATGAGCGAGAGACAGGGGAACATGATGGATGTCGGGGAGGCTACTAAATGAAGAGGGGAGGTGAGCAGAATGAATCACAGGGTAGTGAGAGAGAAACTGGAGAGTCAGAGAAATAAAGGGCGGCATAATGAGGGAAGTGAGATAAAATTAGAGGGCGGGAGTGGGGGTGGGGGGGTAGAAAAAGTGGGAGAAGGAGGGGGAGGAGTCTGAAAAAATAAGTGGGAAACTGTAGAAAGGAAACATAAGGAGAAGCGCGCAGATGTGTGTGTGCTGCAGGAACAGGCAGGGTGATGGGAGGCTGTGGTGCATGATAAGCACTGTTATTTATAGATCTATGGAAACAGGCAAAGGAAGACTGCAAACCAGCGCTATCAGCCGTCTCATATTACTCCCGGTTCAGTGGAGAGGTGCACATGTGTGGAGTGTGTGTGCGCAGTCCTGTGAGAACTGAATACAAGCACTGAAAGATGTGGAGAGCGTGCTTTGCCAGTCTTACTGCTAGCTCTGGGTTAAGGCTCAGCACCAGGCTTTTTAAACTTCCTGTCCATCCTCGTCTTGTTATCCCTGTCCCGGGAGACAAAGCCTTCTGTGTCCAGGCTCCAACACTGTGGAACTCTGTTCACCTTCATTTTCTGTCCCTGAGCTGGTTTGGTTTAAAAGCTGTACTACTGTGTGACCCCTATTGTTTCTTGCCCCATTAGTCATGTTATATTAGGAATAAATAATAAACTCTTGTTACGTCCTATCTAGAGGGCTGAGACACAACGTGATAGAGGCATCGACCTCCTCGTGTCCCAACAGCCTAAGGAATTAAGACTTTTTAATTAAGAATATAAGTTGTATTTATTCTTCAGCAGATTTATGAACACAGGATTTTGGCTAAGGCCAAAATAACAAACAACACTGAGCTTATCTACTTAGACCAACGAAACAGGAGAAATCAAGTGCAAACACTAATCACAGCTCATCTCTCCTTCCTCCATCTAAATACAGATCAAACTTGAAGTTACACAAGTGCTGGCTGGGTGGCTGAAAGGTAAGCAAACGTCCATCAGCCATCGCAGCTCCTTACCTAATGTGTCATTAATACACACAATGCAGGCATGAAGGAAATACAAGGTAGACATAATGAAACAAGTATTATTAATATCAATTAGCTCTGCATACAGGCCTGTATGATGGATCAGTGCAATGCTGTGAGAGCTGTTTACATATTACATATGAACAGTTTCTAGTCCTACACTGTGGGGTTGGGTCATCTTCTCCTTAGTCCAGTCGTCCTGTTCGTTTTTTTCTTCACGCCTATACTGCAGTTCGACTAACTTGTTGAATTGGTTTTTATATGTGTGAAATAGCTGTATGTGTTCTCCACAAATGCACTTTCATCATGCACAAACAAATAAAGTCAGCAATTACACTAAAATGTAATTTAAAATCTAAACAACACACAGAAATATCTTCCATGGGTATTTTGAGATAATGATGGAGCTGTGTAGCTGCTGCTGCTCGCCCACACATGTCCTTGTTGCAGATATGGAGAGAAACTATAGCAAGAGAGATCAACTTTAATAATGATAATAATGATCTAATACATTAATAGGAAACCAGACAAAAACAAAACCAAAAAACGTCTTCACTGGTGCGCTATTGGTGCCAAGATCATTGTCCCTCAGCACAACCCTGCTATACGACACTGTCACGTTACCAATCACAGAGACACAGTATACAGTGGGAGGAAAAAAATGCACATATCTATAATCTTAACGGTTAATGTCCGGGAATATTCAGTCCACGGATAATAATTTCATCTTTACAGATTCCATCAGCAGGTTCAAATCCCAGACCATTCTCCCTTTTCATCACTTTTGTGTCCCAACAGTTTCTCAGAGTCAGCAAGTCTTCTGAGCAAATGGATTACCGTGTGTTAAAATGTGAATGCTGCACTGAAACATGCTGATGTTGAATTATTTACCATGATGTATATCCAACAACAGCTTCGGACGGAAACAGAATCAAGTAGGACATAAAGCTCTTTGTAACTCGTTGTTATTCATTAGAAAAGAGATCATTTGGGAGGAATACAGCCTACCTATGAGGTTTTTTTATTCTACAAAAAGCAAATATTGAACAGAAAAACTGAATAACTGCATTTTGTTGCCATTAAAGAATTACTGTTATACAATACACTGAAAGGCTACGATGAGGGTCCAGATAAACTGTGTGCTGCTCTGGTTTCCTATGTGGTGATGCAAATCTCTGCAAAAATAAAATGACCTTGGTAGAGCAACTCGAATCAGAGACTCAGTACAAGCCCTCCCTGCATTCATTCTTTTCTCTTTCAAAAATAAGATTGTTGTGAATTTCTGTCGTGGATTCTTGTGGTGAACACTGACTGCTGTCTTTTCTGACAGACGAGGGAACACAGACTGTTCTCAAACATATCAGACTGAAAGGCTGGCCACCCACTGAGGAAAATAACATGGTTAAAGGTGCTATGTTGGTCACACAAGTTTTGGATGACTCACCAAACCCTCTTTGACATATTTAGAGTAAGGGCTGGGAAATCTGTCAAGAACTGGAACCAGTTATAAACAGAAGAGAACATTAATTTCACACTAAATCTGGTTTTTCATTCTCCTACGTTTGTCAGTAATGAAAACAATTTGTTTGGCTCTGCCTCATCTCGTGGCTATATTGGGTAAGGTGGATACAGACAGGAACAAAAGAAGGGTTTTGCTGTGCCATAAATCTGCATGGTTAAAGATATGGCTAAAAGCTTAAAGTCATTAAATGGAACCGACAGCAACAGGATGAGATCTTCAGCCTTCTTTCGAGGTTCTCCATTAACCCTAAATCCCAGACTTTTGGAAATACTGCAAAACAGCAGCAAGTGAACAAACAAATCCCCAAATTCAGTCAGTAACGTCTGTGAGGCCACGGGGAGCAGCCTGAGACTCAGTGGACAACGATGACATGAACTGTCTTTACCTCAGTGAGCAGGTGAGAGAAGTATTTGTTTGACAAAAAGACATTTATGCTTTCCGCTAATAAAAACTGCAAATAAGAGAGGTTAACACATCCAAGTTTGTTATGCTTTATTATGTACTTTCCCTTTTTGTCTTCATTAATTTAATCTTCACTTTGTCATCTCACCTACTTTTAATCCCTTAACAACATGCGCTGGATTTATTTTATGTAAATATTGTAACACATTTTATCACTATTAAGTATACCTTATCCACCACTTCAACCCTAACGTGTATTTTTAAAGAAAGTAATTCAGCAAAATATTTTCATGCAGTGGAGGTAGTCCTCCTTCATTGTATACCTCCTAAATTACTACATAACTGTATAAAATGATGTTCTTAGCTTCAGAGTGCTTGAGTAATGTTAATTATACTGTAATGCATTAGTACTGAAGCTGGGATTGCAGTATCCAGCACTAGCTATAGTTTACATTACAGCATTATGGTATTCAGTGCTTCGCCCCAGCTCTATTGCAGTGATACTGGTGAAGGTATTATGGCAGAAATCTCTTTCCCAGCACTTATTTGCATGAGAAAACCATCTCAAGGACACTTTCACCTCCCTCCCTCGCCTCCCTCATACTGGATGATGAAAGCAAAAGAAGCAGAAAGAAATGAAATGGGACCGGCCTGCCTTTGGAGTGAACAGTAAAGGTTAAAGTGACATTTCATTTTGCTTTCTACTTTGACTTCATTATTCCTTTTTGGGGGGTTTTCAGCACGTGTTCTAAAATTAGTGTTGTTTTCTTATTCGACTCCTTAACACGTCCTTCATAAGTCCACATTCCACACTTATATGGGGGAATGATCGTGGCTCAAAGAGTTGGCAGTTCGTCTTGTAATTGGAAGGTTGCTGGTTCGAGCCCCAGCTCGGACAGTCTCGGTCGTTGTGTCCTTGGTCAAGACACTTCACCCGTTGCCTACTGGTGGTGGTCAGAGGGCCCGGTGGCGCCAGTGTTCGGCAGCCTCGCCTCTGTCAGTGCGCCCCAGGGTGGCTGTGGCTACAATGTAGCTTGCCATCACCAGTGTGTGAATGTGTGCGTGGATGACTGAATGTGTAAAGCGCTTTACAAAATACAGGCCATTTTACCATTTTTACTTATATATATATATATATATACAAAGGCTGGATTGTGTTTACAGAGTCATTAGTGCTTCTCTCAGTATCATCACACATGGGGTGATTCTGTACCTTTTGATTTACATCCAGTATCAACAAATTTAATCAAACCAGTTTCCTCCTGGAGCGACTATAAAGGATGGCCGCAGCCACCGTGGCACCAAGCATTGTTTTCTTGACTCCATTTGAAGCCTCAGTGTTTGCATATTTGCCACCACCGTGTTGTTATTCTGGAGCCACACGTGTGTGGATGAAAGGGTGGAGTGCTCAGTCTTACTGATGGCATTACTCAGAGGCTTGTCTATGTTCCAAATCATTTATATTTCACAAATAATTGTGCACCTCCCTGTTTGCCCTGTTGAAGAGTTAGTTGTTATTAATGGTTATCATGTGTGAATATTCTCTCATGATTGCAAAAGGTTGCAGAATTAATACAGGCCCTCAGTAAACTGCCAAGCTCTCCTGGCAGCCAGTAAGATAATAGAAAGATACATTATTTGGCCTTTTACATTGTATCATTACATATTATATAATTACAGGCAAAGACCATTTTATTACAGTGCTAGTGCTGGGCTGGAGCCACAGCTGCCTTTAAAACTGCCTTAATTTTTCATAACATTAAGTCATCAGAGTGCTGGGAGGATTCTCAGAGACCTTGGTCCGTATTGACATGATAGCATTATGAGTTGTAGCGTCAGTTTTCTGCTCTTAGCTGGCAGGAGTGGCACCTGCTGGGGTCTTCTGCTGCTGTGGCACATCTGCCTCATGGTTCAACATGTTGTGCATTCAGAGGCGCTCTGCTGCATGCACTGGTTGAGAGTTTATTTGAATTACTGTTTCCTTCCTATCAGGTCAGAGCAGTCTAGCCATTCTTCTCTGACCTCACTGGATAGTTTTCTCTTTAAACCCTGGACATGGCTGCGTAGAAAAGTCCCAGTAGATCAGCAGGTTCTGAAAGCTCCACTTGCATCATCAAGCATTTGAACACATGTACTTCACCAAGTGTGTATTGTATTATGACCAGTATACCAGATGTACCAATAATAGTTACTTCCGACAAGGAGGTTATGTGTTTGGTAGCATGCATGTCATCATTTTGTCTGCAAACAAGATAAGACCAAAAGTTTTGACTGAATTCTGATAAAACTTTGTAGGGGTCTAGAATGGGGTCATGTTAACAATCCATTAAAATCTGGCTTACATCCACCGAGGTCTTCAGGGTCAGCTCAGTGATTTATTGGTTGAAAACTAACAAAAAGCCTTAACTTGGAAACTATGATTCTTCCAAGTGTGGTGTGTATCACCAACATATAGAAAGCACTGTAAAAAGATGTCACATATCATGTCACATTTGACCTCTGACCTTTTCTTCAACGTCCATGGACTGATCTGAAGGTGAAAGTAATAATAATAATGTCTTATAGAGCCATTTAAAACGGTTTCTTCCTGCCATTGTTTGTATTAAAGGGAATGATATGTGGGGATTCTAAATATCACGTTACTTTATTCTGACTTTGTTATGCACAGTCCAGTAACACGTTATAACTGTTTAAATACATAACAATGTGATTACATGTCAAATGTTCCTGTGCATACATGAAGTCTGTTTTACTTGTATGCTGCACACAGAGGGCCATCATGACTCAATGTTCTCTGCAGTTTGAGAACACTTACTATGGAGTTAGAAGTGACACAGGAGGAAATAAAGAAGAAAAAAGCTCTTCAATCTAAAAGTGGTGCAGGTGGAGAGGAGCCAGTGGGAGGTTGAAGAGGTAGGGACACTGAGGCCATGTGAAGGCAAGGAAGAGGAGGAACATTAAGAAATTGGATGAATTAATGATGAATCTCTGCAGGCAGGCAGCCAAGAAATGAAAGAGTGTTCGGATGTGTAAGAAAGATACACACATTCTCATGCGCACACACACACACCCAAAAAGAGATAAACACAGTGGAAGATGGGGAGAGGCATACAGAATGAGAGCACCAGAAATAGCTGGTATGAAGCAGAGTATATGAAAGAAGTGGAGACGGGCTCAGTGCCAGCAGAGCAGCACGTCTGTATCTGTACAGTTGTTGGGCCAGATGACAGAAACTGGGAGGTTTGAGAGAATTCATCATAGGAGTCAAGGTTTATTCCAAGGTTGAACCTAGATCTGAGAAAAAAGGTTTTGCTAATGCATACTGTCACCAAACCAATTTTATATTTAGCATTCGGGGATCTGCAGTAACTTACTTTGAAAATGCTCAAGGCTTATCTTGGCTATTGATATTTTTTCACCACACTGCCACTTTTAGTTTAGGGCTAACACTTGCCTTTTTTTTCCTCTCTGAAAGAAGTTGTGTCACACAAGAAACAGCCACTGACAGCGAGCTCAGGGGAGCAAAAAGCCGGCGTGCCGCTGCAGCCGTTTGGCACATCTTCAGCTTTAATAACACGAGAAGCAGAAGGTGATGTAGACCGAGTGATCTGGAGCGCTGTGTGAAAAATGTTTAGATAACGATCAGCATCCAGCAGTTTGTTATTTTGCCTATCAGTTTTATGACTGTGAAACTGATGCTTTCAGCTATTTGTTCAATAGAATGAATTCTAAGTCAGAATCTAAAGCACATAAAATGATTACAAAAATTAAATATGACAAGAAACAGTCATTGGTTTTTTCCACCATATATGAAAGTAATGAATTTGACATTTTTAAGCTTTAAGGCCATCATGCACTGAGCTCATTGCAAAACAAATGACATGAGATTCAGAATTTTCCAGATCCAAACGTATATACAGACCGAGCACCCGTCAAAGTTACCACACCTCCAGAATTTACCGACATAGATGGCCTCATTTATTACTTATTTTTATTTCTGGCTCTCTTCAACAGTGTGTCTTTGACTTGTCTTCCTCCCCTCACCACCCAACCGGTTCATGAGCCTGGTTCTGCTGGAAGCTTCCTGTTTTTTGGGAGTTTTCTTTCCCACTCTCGCCAAGTGCTTTCTCATTCAGGGTCGTTGATTGTTGGGGTTTTCTCTGTATTGCCGTAGAGACTTTACCTCAAATTACAAAGTGCCTTGAGGCGACTGTTCTTGTGATTTGATACTACAGGGTGGGCCATTTATATGGATACACCGTAATAACATGGGAATGGTTGGTGATATTAAAGTCCTGTTTGTGGCACATTAGTATATGTGAGGGGGCAAACTCCTCAAGATGGGTGGTGACCATGGTGGCCATTTAGAAGTCGGCCATCTTGGATACAACTTTTGTTTTTTCAATAGGCAGAGGTCCATGTGACACATCAAACTTATTGGTAATGTCACAAGAAAAACAATGGTGTGCTTGGTTTCAACGTAACTTTATTCTTTCATGAGTTATTTACAAGTTTCTGACCACTTATAACCATTCCCATGTTATTACAGTGTATCCATATAAATGGCCCACCCTGTATATAAATAAAACTGAATCAAACCTTTTATCCAGCTGTTATCCACTGAGGCCCAAACAGTTTCTCTGTATAGGCTCTGAATGTGGTTTTTAGTGTGGTTATCAGGATAACGTAGCTTGAAAATAAAATAGTGATAGCAATAGCAGGCTCTCGCTGTGACAGTAATGTGATTTTATTTGAGCAAGCTCAGTTAACTGGTGAGTCCAAACTGGCTGTGGACATATGAGCATGTTTGTTTGTTGCCCGATGATGGAAATGGCAGCCACCGAAGGGTGTAGTCTCCCTATTGCCCTGTGAAAGCTGGGAAAGCATCCAGGCCCTGAAACTCAGAGCTGGATAAGCATTTAAGAAAATAGATAGATGGATAGTTTTACTACATGGGTTCATTTGCCTTAGGGAAGTGTCATTTGTTACATCTGTATGAGTGCTTGGAAAAAGAAAGCAAACATTGCATTTTATGGGCTAAGTGGGGGCAATTAACAAATGAATAGTTTGTTTGTTTAGAGGCCGTATGGTACATAATAATTCTAACCTAACAGGAGTCTGCTGTTAAACTCAAAAAACAAAATAAGACACTAAAAACGGCACATCCCTTAATCCTTTCATCTATTTTTTTTCTTTTACATTTGTCAGCAGAATAATCAAAGTGCAGCTCCTGCCAGGTGGCTTTTCTCTCTCTACTCTGCACAGATGACTAAAATAAAAAGGCTTTTATGCAAATGTTAGAGAACCTGCAAGCTGCAACGGTACCAGCACAAATTTCCAGGCTGCCAGAGAACGCGTGTGCACGGAAAGTGAATGAGAAACCGTCTCTTGCCAGTATTCCAGTCAAGGTGCCTTTGAAGATGCTGCAGCAGAAGAAAAGTAGATGTGATTGTGTTGTAAACATCGCGAGTGTGAAGGATGATTTAAGGCTGTTGCTGAGAAAGAACATAGAAACCATAAATAATGTCACAGTTATATATATTAAAAAAAAAAAACAGGTGGCAAATGTACAGCAATGGTGCGACACGGGCACCGTTGGTGTTCTTTTCTTGACTAAAGTGTGATCTTCCATACAGCTAAAATGCATGTGTGTGTCTGTGGAGCACTGACATGATATCGTGTGACAGATTGAGGCCACCGTGAAGCGATCATGAAAGAGTGGCTCCAGTTATTGATCCTGGGATTAACGGTGGAGCTGCACAGATGACACCACATGCCGCAGTGGAGAATTTTCATGATACGAGGCTATTATACTTTATCGTTTTCTCTGTGATGATCCGAATATTTGAAATCTGTTAGATATCGGCTCTTATCCCAAAAAAACCCGTGTTGCATTTAAGATTTTACAGAAAAGCACGGAAACAACCCGAGGATAATAACGTCAGAAAAACAGGAGAGTAGCTGCAGGTGACAGACTTCACTCGACACCTCCACCCACTCAGCATCCCAGAACAAAGAGACACAGATTTTTAAAAAATGTAGCTGTTTCAAGGTCTGACTTTTTACTGTCAACATATTTATGCAAGAATATTAATGCCAGCTTATGTAATTGAGCCTAAAGCTAAACGGTTTAGTTCACTTAAACACAATGCTAAGTGTAGGCCTATAAAAAAATCACTGAAACTTGATCTTTCTTTCATCTGTCAGGATCATTTACAGTTTCTCTTTTGACTGAAGCACGACCACATTGAAACTAATAATGAAATAAATAATTAAAATGCAATATCATTTAGAATCAATTAAGCAAACAAATCCAGAAATAATAAGAGGAAAAACAGCTGTACAGTGAACAAGATTTGCAAGCCATTTGCACTCAGAAAGTCAGCTCCGTGTTAGTTTGTGCAGGAAAAACATGAACAGGAGACAACAAATGACCTCAAAATGCTTGATAAATGCTCCACATACTCTACGAAAGGAAACCAGGTTTTGTTACGTGCTTTCCCTCTGAGAAATACGCCAGCTTCTCTATTTCATGCCATGTCACGACTTCCTTGATCCATTGTATAAAGAAGGGGGAGGCGGACAACCCAACGTCACCCTAACAATGACGTAAACTCCGTTTAATTTGCAGGGTATGAAGTAATGAAATGGTCCATTAGGGATGGGGCGAGGGGATACGTTTTTGTCACGGTGCCAGAGCAACTTTGAAACTGTAAGCAAAGGGCCACAGACTGAACAAACAAACAGAAACATGACACACAAAGAGCTGAAATGTGCTGAAATCCAAGAATTTTAGTAGACATGACAGATTTTTTTGAAATAAATCTGGGTCCTTGCTCCAGAAATCAAGCTCTTCGTCCTTCCGTCTGTCTGTGCATATCTAGTTCAGGGTTGCGTGGTGGCTGGAGCCTGGCCCAGCCGTCATACCAAGGCGAGGGGCGGGAGTCTGCTGCTACTAACTTAAATGCTTAAGATTTTTCTTGTATTGAAATACACGCCTGCATCAGTAAATGGGTAAAAGAAACATTCACAGATAAACCTACGTACATATACATTGTCATATTCATGAATATAAATGAAATCATTTCTGTTTTGACATGCAACGCTAGCTAATACTGTCTCAGCTCAGACCTGCTTCAATAATGAAGAGAAGCTTGTATAATATTTATTATTTATGAACATATTTGAATGTTTCCCCACACATATCATCTGCTTGTGCATTCTTTATATACTTTTTTTTCTCATTTGAGACAAAAGCTTGACTATTCCACACACCCTCTTATTTTGAAAGTTCATTCACAGGTTCTTGTCTCCCATTTCCCTACGAGGCGACTCATCTGTTGTGAAATCCATCTTAAAGATGGACGAACTGAGTCTTGAACTGCAGCTGGTGAAGGCACTCCTTGGTCTACTCTGAAGATCTCTGTGAGCTTCTGTGAGCACTGAAACCTCAACCTGAAGCTGACTGAGAGGCTGCAGTGCAGCACCAGCAGTACAGTGGACAGTGCAGTTTGAGTCCTTACACATGATAAGAAAATCAGCAGAAGGACAGCTAATGTTTGCTCAGCCATTTATTGTAGAGAAGAAATTACAGTAATGAGTTAATGTATGTAAGAAAACACATGCACCCTGCTGAAGCAGTTTTTATTACTTCTTCTTTTGTTTTTAGTTTTCATTTTAGGACATCAGGTAGGGCTGACCCATGGACGCGTTCTAAGTGTATGTTACCCATGAATTACAAGTTATAACATATAACACAAGTTATTTAATGACATATAGGTTGCTGGTGAATGGTGTCACATGTCAGAGAACATTATGAAAAATTTAGCCACATTTTTTTTCAGTTCTTTTCTATTTCTAAAGTTGCAAATCCTAACAAAACTAATCTCACCACAGTTTACAGTAACACCACTTTACAAGGCCGCAGAGAGAAATTCCAGCCCCTGAACAAGGTAACAGTGGATATAAAAATACTGACTCTTTTAGCAGATTCACAAACTCAAGATAACATTTTTGAAAGCAGATATTTAAAGATAAATTTGACTTTGTGTCTCCCCACTGAGACTTTAATTAGAGACACATTAGTTCAGGTTTTAATCCCTGGGGAGATCGGGGGAGACTTGACTAAATATTATCGTTTTCCAAGTTTATATCTAACCACACGCAGACCTTGTTAGAACACAGACAGAACAGCCCCTGGCTCCTCTGCTTCAGAGGTTAGCTACCTTTCATTGACCTTCTGTTGAATAGTTGAGAAACTCCAACATGACTAAATATTCATGGCGTTTTCTTGTCATCCATAATGCATTGTATTTTAAATCCGGTGACCTCTTTGCACCTCTCATGCTTCTCTGCAAGTGGCTGTACACATGGGGAGAAGTGAAAACAGACTTTGCCACGTCCTTTATATTAAGCAGCTACTTCCTGATTCATTTGCTTTCTGTGGTGATTTGGATTTGAAAGTTAAAAAAGAAAAAAAAGCTGGCATTACACTGAGTCACATCAGTGTGAGGATAGCTAAGTGTGAGCACACACAGGACATTCTCATTCCAGAACCTCATAATAATCCTGTACATCTCAGTAATTGCCCGCAGTGTATTACCAGGTTATTAGGTTAGGTTATTACCAGGCATTAGTAAGACGGGGCTGTCACTCCTTGTTATTTTTCTGTTTTTTGTGTTACTGAGGTGAAGGGACATACTTGAACCCAAACCACATCTTTTCCTAAACCCAAACCTAACTGGCGAGTGAAAGCAAAAGTTTTTAAAATAAAGGTAGTAAAAACAAATTCAAACAGCATGAAGAAAAACAAAAGTGAAATAAAATGCAAACCACAAAATTTCACCATGTCTGGCCGTTAAATCTGAACCCAGCAATAACGCCTCCAACTTCTTCGACTTTCCTGACGACTCTGCAGGTCTTTAAGACGGGGCTATTACCTCTTGGTGGCCCCTCATTATTTAATGACATTGTTTGTTCCTACCAACACAAACGAGCCCCTGTGAGTGTTCCTGAAACTACTTAAACGCAGCCCAGTTTTGCCAGAGTTCAAGTCCTACTTCGTGTTAAAGTTTCACTTCTGTTCTTTAGATTTGAACAACAAAACTACTCAGCTTGAGTAAGACCAAAAAAAGAAGACGTATGGAATTAAATGCAACCTTTTAAATACATGTTAGAAAGCTGCATGTTTTCAGTTACAAGGGTTCACTTCAGCCTGGGAAGCCCCTGGTTTCTGACAAGTCAGCCAGCCATCGAGATCGGATCAAAATATGGACAAACTCATGAGCCATTTTCACACATACAGCACATTACCTGACAGAGGCGCAGGTGAGAAGATTCATACCTAATGCAATGTGACTAGACACTTAAGGCTCTTCAAACTGCCGGGACTCTCACCCTTACAAAGCCTGTGTGATATCCAATTCCCCATGTGACAAGAACGCGGGTGGCTGTCCACTGAATTTAAGTGAATGCACGTCACATATCTTACCTCCTGTCACTGAAACCAGAGCATTTACATTTTTGAAGACTGTGTGCTACATGTGAGAAGTATAAAGTAATAATAGGTAAGGTAGAAATATATCTTAATCTACAGTCTGTGGTGGTGTGAATGAAAACAGTGCGCATGTTAATACCAAGTGTAAATGTAAATGGGATAGTAGTGTCTGTTATTTAGGGCCAGAGTAACCACACCCAGGTAATTACACAGGCTTCCAGCTAGTACTTTCCACACCCTGTGCAGCACTCGTACTGTGGTTCTATACAACCAAAGCTGTGTGTGGTCTCAGAAATACAACCTCAGCTGTGATGATGGGTGTGGTCAGCGGTTCTTCTGACTAACCAGGTCAGTGCTGCTACGTTTACCTCCTTCAAAAAACACAAACTACTGTGGAGTTCCACTTTAAAGCTGCACTATTCATTCATTATCATGTTGGCTGTGAGAGTTATGATGGTTAGATCCACAACACTAGCTCCCTGCGGCCTTACACATGCTTTACTCGTTAATCTCTCCATATCTTTTGTTTGAACAGTACTTACACAAGCATTTTTGCATACCTGATCCTGACCTTTGCCTGAACTGGCTCTCTGATTACCTACTTATTACCAACCTTGCTGTGCAGAAAGCTTTTTGACTTGTCTTGCTTATGAATTAACATATTAAGATTCCTTAGAAGAGTGATGCTTCTTTCTGTCAGGCATCGGCTTTAAGCACAGTGAGCTTTTCAGAGACGTCACTAGACACCGACCAACACAGTAGATGCAGGTTCCAAATATAAAACAATCAGCTTAAATCTCAAAATTTGCCATCTCCAGGTCAAAATGCTCCTTCAGTTTCCAACAGCACCCAAGCACTGAGGCACTGTTAAGAGCTAAAAATGATCTAAATTTTTTTTTTTTTAGTCTTCAGTATGCGATTAGTGTATCTGTTCTCATGGGCATTAGGGTCAAGCGTAAAGCCTTGAGATCTGTGCATGACAGAATTTACAAATTTAAAAGGAGTTAAACTCCTTTTAAATTGACAGCACTGTGCAGTTATGTTTCAGCACGGAGGATTATCTGCTCGTGGTAAAATTCAGCCGGGTTTTTGAAACCAAGATGGCAACGACACCCTTGAGCCTTCAGTACGGGACTTCAGAAACCAGTGGATGACATCGCAGTAGCTACATCCACCTTTTATACTCTCTATGACTTAAACATGGGCGGCTGTGGGGATTGACTCACTTTTGAAGTCTCAAGTGGCCACTTAGAGTACTGCAGTTTTTGGCTCTTCCGTGTTGACTAGGGCTGGGTTTCAATTATTGATTTTCCGATTCAAATCGATTTTAGCTTGAATAACGCGATATCGAGTCATTAAATCCTGAATCGATTTTTAAATATAAATGCATTTTGCCAGAAACGCCAGCAGCTAAAACAGCAAATGAGAGCAGGTCAACGGATTCCACACAAAGACGTAAACACAAAGCGTGGACCCGACGCATCAGAATCTGTGAGCTGTCGGCTTTCTCACCCGACGCCACGGACACGCCGTCAGGGCTGAAAGCCGACAACTCACAGATTCTGAAGCTGCAGGTTTTGTCACTCTCCAACCAAAAATCACTGAACCAGCAGCAAAAGAAGATCAAAATTACGCTTCACATTTGATAAATATCGTCATTAACTCCCTCTTACCTTTGCTGTTTTGCTTCCACCACGATAAAATCACACTTCCTGCACAGCTCTCTCTCTCTCTCAGTGTACTTCAAGAACAGTTTCCCATCTTAAATCTCTGTTTTCTGCATTATTCGCTCGCTTATTACGCACCAGTCTACTGCTGTGTACAGCGCTGTGGGCTGCAAAAACCCA
>VVHJ01065204.1:4744-23909 GCA_015107715.1 Tylochromis polylepis
ACAGAAGTGGAGGAGGAGGAAACCAGGAAAATCACACCTTTCCTAAGTGTTTCCTCAGGAGTGACCCCCACCCCCCATCACACACACACACAAAATTAACGAAAACAAAAATAAATAAATAAAAATAACAATACTTTGGCTACAATAACCGAGGCTTTGAATGTTCTTTTTCCTGTATGACATCAAAGTTGTTATGAAAAAAAGAATAACAGAGCAAAAGTAAGAGAAGGAGATAGGTAGAGGACAATGTGATCCTGCTATATAATCTCAGGATGAGAAACTTGCTAAAAGAATTGTGGTGGTTACTCCAAGTGTCATCCAGTAAGGATACAAACCTTATTTAGTGAATGTGGTTTTAATATTTTCAGTATTTAAAATGCAGGTATGATTACTACTGTCCATTTATTGCTTTTGTTGTTTCAGACGTGAGTTTAAAATTAGAGGACAGAGGGGTACTAATATCATAAATATCTGTCAGTGGAGCCATTTACAAATTGTCATGTTTTTAGTAATGTTGGTCCCTAAAAACACACTGACAATCTGACAATCACAACTCCAGTACTCTTGCCCACATGGGGACTACATCACAACACTGTCACACTCTATTCTAATAAGAAGACAGCCTGTTGTGGTACATTCTGGACTTAATTGAATTGTATCCTGAGCCACTGTTTTATAAGAAACACAAAGCTGCCAGGAGAGCACTTAAGACGCCGCGCTCACATCCCCGAGTCAGGAGGCTTTAGTTGAAGCGCATACAATCACAATAATATGGGTAGATTTTTAATATTGCCCTGCCACTGCTCCCTAAAGCAATCACTGCAAACTCTCTACGTATGCGGGGGGGGGGAGACTAAATTGGATTATGGGCCACAAGCACTTTAATTTTCTTGTGGGGACTAAAACGAATGAAGGATCATCTGCAACACTTTGCCACCTCACGAGAAGAGAGAGCAAATATAAGCAGCCACTGATTTTAAGAGTGGACTTTCACAGTAAGACTGTGGTCGCAAGACACACACACACACACACACACACACACGCGCACACAAACAAAAACTAAGGCACTACATTTGTTTTGATGTTAATACCTCGGGCTGTGTGACACAACAATGAACATATCTTGACATAATCTCAGGTAATTATCCAATTAGCGCTAATTGAACTCGTACACTAACAAAGATTGGATTGTTTGTGCAGTGCCCTTGAAAATGAATATCTGCCATGTTTCCTGGTGGCTGAGTTTTGATAATCATATCTTCATGATGGTGCACCTGTGATTCAGTTATTCTTCCAATTTGGCCAAGGTCACAGAAATGCAAACAAAGGACGCCACGAGGCACAGAAAACCCAAACAAATCTCTATTGTATTGATGAGCAATACACAAACAAGCCAAAGACGAAAATATGGTAAAAACATGCAAACATTTCTGTGTCTCCACAGTTGTAATATTCTCCGCGGTAAACAGCCACAGTACACTATAAATGCAAATGAACCCAGATTTGACAAATCAGCTTTTTCCGGATGATGACCTGGCCTCCCAGTGTCCTCATCCATGCACTTTTTTACACCATTTAAAGCTGTAATACGGCCATGATCTTGCTGAGACAGATAACGCAGTCAAAGTTATCGAGCATTACATTTCACACGTAGCTCATGGGAACTGAGAGCATGTTTGCAAGCTAAGGAAACATGTTTAATTTCGGGCTCTGTGTAAGCAGAAGACGTGCTTCTCTGGTTTTCATGAGCTGATCTAACACTTCTTGGCAGCACAAACCACATAACCAACACCTCTTTGAAATGACCTTTCTTTTGCTAATTATCATTTAATTGCCTTTGCAACATAATAAAAATAAAACTGAGCCATTTACTTCTAATGTTCTGCACTGCTAACTGTAACTTCAGCCTGTGAAAATACAATACGAAAGTGATTTATTTTTTTATTTTTCTGGAAACTGCTGGAGTGGAGTAAGTTAAGGTGAAATTTCTAGCAGCTCAGCTATAAACTTCCTTATCTAAGAAAGCCTGGCATCACTGCAAGGGTAGATACTGCCTACTTCTTCCTCCTGAGACAGTGATAGACAGCGACCCACAGCCACATAGCCTCTTGTTTGTATTCTGTCATTTTCTGTCCAGACCCACCACCTGTCTGGTGGCATCACGAGGCTTACCACTGAAAAATCTTCTGTTCAATCAATGTTTAGTGTAAAATCTGTGCGTTCAAGATGTTCCTAATTTTTTTGTTTTTTCCTCCACATTCTTTAGCACTCTAACCGCTTTGAAACCTGATTCAAAATCATCTTCAAAACTGCCCCCTGTCATCGTTTTAAAGAATTTAAAATGCTAAATGTAAAATGGATGCCCTTCCTACCCCATCCCAGGCCAAGCTAACTGAGAGGGCAAGGAAAAAGGAGAGGGAGATGACAGTGTTAATCAGTGGCACAACTCTGTAGCTTAACAAACAGCACTAATTACACGGGGATAAAGACTTGTTCATCACACAGCTTACGAGACACAAGTTAATTGCCTCTCCTTGTAGTCCCCTCCCTCCATCAAAAGTCAACTCATCCCAAAGTCACTTGGAGTAAGTATGGCTGCTTTAATGTTCTGCTTCCTATATCTTTTTTTTTTCTTTCAGATTTTTTTGAGAAAATCTGGCTACACCTGCAATAACAAATCAGTGAGCTGGAAACCTGTACTAATATCCTAATGGTCTACTATTCCAGCTGACACTACAAACAACCCGGAAACAAATCTCGGAATCTATACCATACAAACCATGCAAACTACAGCCGCAAGACAGAGAATCTATTGGCATCCTGTAAAGTTATAACCCATAATATGGATGCATATATAGGGGTCACAGAAAAATGATATCCAGTATGAAAACAGAGAATTGGATTTATGTCATTCCAGCATGTACAGCATGCCCAGTTGTACGCTTTGCCTTGGGCTGCAACACTTTGTGAATCAATAAGCTAAAAATAAACTGAAAAATGAATTCAAGATGATATTGAGATGTGTTTGTATGTATTAGATCTTCGCATAAGCGCAGTAAGCACTGTCTGTGTGTGCATGTGTATCTGTGTGGGATATTTTTCTTCCCGCCCTAGCTGCAAATACAAAGCGCAGGATTATTATCTGTATTGGAAAAATGGGATCAGTATAATCTGGAGGGCATCGGAAAAAAGAATTGAAGAAATTCAGAGTTAAAAGTTTCAACATGAAACAGTGTGCTTGTCATGGTTGCTGAAAGACTAAATGATCAAAGCACAGCAGAAAGCAACAAGTGTAAAGGGAGGGGATGGCAGTCGTGAATCATGCACGTCTCTCAACACTTTGTCAGCGGGGGGTTAAAAATCTTCTCCTCTCTTATCCAATATTTATATTTGCATCACATGAATTGTAAGATGATGAGGTAAGGAACTGCACCATTAATATTTTCTCCATCACTTTTTATTAGAACCTAAAAACAGCTCATCTATTATCTGTGACTTGGAGGATTTTTAGCATCTATGTTAAGGTGTGCTCATTCTCATTCTTCACTTTTTTTTAAAGAGTTTATCAGCACATTTTAACCAGGTTAATGGTATAATTCCTGTTGTTGCATTGTTTTTCACAGCTATAGCAGCATGTGTGCAATATGGATTTCAGTAGACAGTAGATCTGTAATGTCACTACATTTTTATCCTTTGCCTTTAACCTCACTTTCTTACTTATGTGGGTCATACTAGTTACAATCATCAGCTCTCAGAGCTCTGGAAGGTTTTGCATGCTTTGTCAATGAAGTCTGGATTTCCTCCAGTGGCCTAACAGCCACAGTCAAAGAGACAGGTGGTAAAACTCTGCTCTGCTCTTCCATGTGACATAAGACCTCAGCTAAAACAATGCAGACTACACCTAAGCCCCAAAGTTAAATGCCACCTCAAACGCTGCTGTCGCTGGGCTGCAAAGCATAAAACCTGCTTCCAAACACAGACTGTCTATAGAAGACATGCAGATATTTAGTAATGGGGTCGAGGGATTTTTTTAAGTGCTCACAGTTATTTTAAGTTTCATGATAACTGCACTAGAATGTGACTAGATTTAACAAAAAATAAAAATAAAACTTAGTGTTTCAGCCAAATGCAGGGGGCACAATCAGATCCTGAATCATTATGTGTTAAATCCACACAGATGTGCCCCCCTGCAGCCACTGCATTTGTCATTAACTAGGCTACATAACACCAAGAGTGTAGGTGAGGTGTGGTTTTAGTGCTTATATAAAAGCACCTTTACGCCAGCCTACACACAGGCAGGTATTGTAAATGGCTTCTAGACGTACACACCTGCCGTTGAGCAAGGCAAGGAACTCCCCAGCGTGGTACAGGTCGTTCCGTGTCACCCGGCTGAAACGGAAGGAGTTGAGGTTGCAGAAGGTTACCGAAGGGAATATTATCAGTGAAGCCGCCACTTCATCCAACTTGGTGACATGGGGGTACTCGAAGTAGAACTGCACCCGATCCACGCACACCATCACCAGCACACCCACGGAGGCCAAGAAAAACAAAATCCACAGGGTGCGCTTGATATACATCCGCTTGTAAGTGAACATGTGCGAGATGCCATGCAGTGTGGATCTGGCGGCGAAAACTTCAATGGGAGCCGGCCGCCTGTAGTCCATGTCCTCCGAGTCCGCTTTAAGGTCCATTATGTCCCCGAGATGAGTTTAGATGAATGATGGGTGTGAGGTTGCAAAAAGAGCAAAGTGGCTTTGTAGATAAGCAGATGCTTTATTAATGAGGAGGAGGTTAGTGGCTGCAAGTTCACGCCCTTCTACGCATGTATTTCTCATGCAGTCTGTGTGAGATGTTGCGTCACTGACAGCCGGCAAAATTGCTCGACATTTAGAGCATTTAGAGCGAAATATCCTCAAAATACAAAGTTCCTAACTGAAAACACCTGGAAAAAGTGAATATGGGAGAAGCATGCGTTGTATGCTGCCTCGTTTGGGGTCACAGTTCCATGACAATAATATTAATGACGATGAAAGCGCGCATGGAAAGATGCCAGCGCTGTTCTCTCCTGCACACTTCTGTAAAATTATCGAGTTGATATCTGGCTTCCAAGCTTAACACAAACAGCAGAAAGAGTGTGCAGCTCTACAGGAACAGATCACGGTTGCAAAGGTAAAAAATAAACCACTACGAAGAAGACAAGGAATTAGAAAATCAAAGCGGTTCACAGACCGGCTACATGGCTTTCGTGTCTCTTCTTCTCGTGCAATCCCAACACGCGTGGAATAGCAAACAGCCGCTGATTTCTCGCCTGTTAACGTTTTAAGAGCGGTCGTTGGGTGTCCTGGGTTTTCCACGGGATAAACAGCTGCATCACAGAGGAGCTGGCTCTGTCTGATAGCTGCCTCGGTGCGCCTCTGCTTGCTCGCTTGCATCCATTCCCTCCTCCGAACTGCGTTCACAACAATGCAATGATAATGACTCCGATTTTTTTTTCTTTTCTTGAAACGATATATCCGTGAGAAAGAAGGTTGTAGGAAAATTCTGTTCTCCGTGAATTCAGGGAAAAATCACCTTAGACCGGTAGCGGCTTCCCAGATCAATTAAATTCGCCCCAAACAGGAGAGAGCAAGGATAGGATGGCATGTGTTTTACACCGGGTGACGGAGTCCAGCGTCGGCGGCACTCTAGCAGTGCCTAACCCATACTTTACTCAAAGCTACTGTAGCCTACAGAACACACAATTTTACCTTCAACTTAAAATTAGTAGTTTAGTTAAAGTTTAGTTACATTTTTAGGTGAAATTACTTAGCCTGCTTTAGCTAAACTACCAAGAAAACAATTGGCTAGCCTACTTAGGGAAAGAGAATGTTGCTGTTTACTTTTGCTAATTTTAGTAATCCTAAAGGCCTAAACAAACACTTTAAAAGACAGATGACCTAAGCAGAAAATTGTTGTGTGAATTAGTCTAATTTACTTATTGTTTTACTCTTTGTTACTATAATACAGGACTGTGGCAAACTTAGGTCACTATACAGGAGCAAACTTTTAAACTGTAGACTGTATATATGCGATGGGCATACACCCACCGCCCGCTTTGTTAGGTAAAGCTATTCAGCCGCAAGTTTACAAATATCTAATTAACCAAAGTGTTCAAGACCTCAAGTTCAAAGTGAGCATCAGAAAATAAATAAAGGTGATTTAGTGACTTTGAATGTGTCGTGGTTGTTGGGTAGTTGCACATTCTCAACAAGGCTGGAAAATACAGGATTGGCAAAATAGAAGAGAATGGAATAGAATCCCTTAATTGTCATTATACAGTTTACAATGAGATGCAGAGCGTCTCCTACTCAGTGCAAACATGTAGAAGAAAGAAGAAGTTGGGGGGGTGCACAGTTTCTGCAGCACTATATACATATGTGAACAGTATTTAGAGAAAAAAATATATAAAATGTACAAATATACAATATAATCTGGTAAAAAAAAAGGAAATAAATATGTAAATAAATAGTATTATGTATATACAGTTTGGGTTATTGCACATAGACTTAAGTATTGCACAGTGGTGGTTTATAGAGGGAAGACCTTGGAATAGGGGGGTGGAGCTGTGTTATCAGTGCATGTGTGAGTTCAGGGTGGTTATGGCTTTTGGGAAGAAACTGTTCCTGAGTCTGTCAGTTTTTGTATTGATGCACCTGTAGCGCTTCCCTGAGGGAAGCAGGCTGAACAAGTTAAAACCAGGGTGGGAGCTGTCCTTGATAATGTTTGTTGCTCTGCTGAGGCAGCGAGAGGAATAAATGTCCATCAGGGAGGGGAGAGGGCAGCCAATGATCTTCTGTGCTGCCAAGACTACTCTCTGAAGCCTCACTCTATCCGTTTTAGTGCAGCTGCCGTACCATACTATGATGCAGTATGTCAACAGGCATACTGCGTGGTAGAAGGTCAGCAGCAGGTTGGAGTTCAGTTTGTACTTCATGAGGACCCTCAGGAAGTGCAGCCACTGTTGGGCCTTCTTGATGACTGCTGTGATGTTGTCTGTCCAGGAGATGTCAGCGGAGATGAGGACACCAAGGAACCAAAAGGTGTGGACCCTCTCCACACACTCCCTGTTGATGAATAGGGGGGCTAAGCCAGTGCTGTGCCTCCTGAAGTTGACAATGTCCTCTTTGGTTTTCTTGGTGCTCAGTGCCAGGTTGTTCTCTGAGCACCATGCTGCCAACTTCAGGACTTCTTCTCTGTAGGCTGCCTCGTCTCCCTTTGAGATGAGTCTGACTACCGTGGTGTTATCAGCAAACTTGATGATGAGGTTGTTGTTGTGGGTCGGACTGCAGTTGTGGGTATAGAGAGAATACAAGAGGGGGTTCAGCACACAGCCCTGTGGGGAGCCGGTGTTCAGCGTGTGAGTGGAGGAGAGATGAGGGCTGAGTCTTACAGTCTGGGGCAGGTTTGTGAGAAAGTCTTTCATCCAGGCACATGTGAGAAGGGGGAGGCCAAGAGTGAGCAGTTTGGTGATAAGGATATCCGGGATGTGTTGAAAGCTGAGCTGAAGTCCACAAAGAGTATTCGGACGTAGCTTTGCCGCTGTTCCAGGTGGCTCAGCACAGAGTGGAGGGCTATGGCGATAGCGTCTTCTGTGGATCTGTACGTGCGGTATGCAAACTGGTAGGGGTCGAGGTCTGGGGATAGGTAGTACTTGATATACTGAAGGACTAGTCTCTCGATGATCACTGGCGTGAGGGCCACAGGGCGGTAACGCCAGTAATCATGAAATCCAAAACAGTTCACGCTGGTGATGGTGTTACAGTGCTACAATGCAACCTGATATCACGGCAAAGCGTGTAATAGACACGCCGGTCCACTGTCCATTTCACACTTTGCCTCTCCAAAATGTGAAACGGACACGCATGCAGAATTTGCAGTAAGCTGCACTAACAGCAGAGGGAGATATTTTATTTCAAGCCAACATGAAAATAATCACAGGAAAGCGTTTCAACAGACATTATTAACACATTTACATGCATATACATATTAGCCGCCTAGCTTAATTGTTTCCAGCAATTGAGGACCGACTTCTTGGCTTTAAATATATTATCTCCCCCTGCTGGTAATGCAACGTCTGCATGCGTGTCCATTCCACGTTTTGGAGAGACAAAGCATGAAATGGGCACGGTGTTCCTGGGTGTCTATTACACATTTTGCTGTGAAACTGGGTTGTGTAATGACTTGGGGGATATTTTTGTGGCACACTTTGGATCTCTTAGTCCATCCCTTTATGACCACAGAGTACCCATCTTCCAGCAGGATACTGTGCCAAATCTCAAATTATTTCAAACCTTCTTAAATATGTGATTGTATGTGTAGTTGACAAATTTGCAGCAACTGTGTGATGCTATCATGGCAGTATGGACTAAAATCTCTGAGGAATACCTTGTTGAATTTGTGGGAAGAAGAACTGTTCTGAAGGCAAAAATGGATTCAACACAGTACAAACAGGACATATATAATGTGGTGGCTGGTGTCAACATATAGCTTCCAAGTCTGAGAAATTAAGGCAATGAAAAGCTGCCCTAAATCTGCATTCTTGGTACAGTAATGGCCAGTGGGAGTGGGAGTGGGCGACTCCTCTGGCTGTAAAAAGACATTCAGTTGTATAGACGTCACTGGGAAAATGAACCTCAGCTCCCTTAATCTGTGACCTCAGTAAAAATGTTCTTAATGAGAATAAGGGCTCAATCAGTAGCTGCAAGTCATATTAAATAGAAGATGACTGGTGCTATTTTGTAAATATATGGCACCCATTACAGTTAAATAGGAGGATATTACAGGGGACGCCTTACCATGTGACCATGTGATTAATGAGCTGCTCACTACAAGGGATGTCGAGACTCATATGCCAAGCTTTACAACAGGCACTTCCATCTTTTGTGTACATCTTGCATACGTCTTTATAATATTATACTTTTGTTGGAATGTATTTTTAGAATAGTCCAAACCTGAGAACTTAAGACAAAATTTAACAACACTGGAAATGTAACTGAAACACAGAATTACCTTTAATTGTCAACTTAAAATAAGATTCCCAATTATGTCATCATCTACCATTACAGCATTTAACACTTTTTGATTTGTAAAGGATTGCCAAAGATTCCTAAAGAAGTGATACTTCTCACAGTAACACTGCAGTTTTACATACATGTTTTTTTGTTTTTTTTTAAGTATAGAGGCCAGAGTTCCCTCATATGGCATATTAGTTGAAATCTCTGTTTATCATAATGGAATTTTGTTATCTTGTTTATTAATGTCCTTTATTCAGACAAGTCCTTTTAGTTTCAGTGCTTAATGGTAAGAAAAGGACCGTGTGTGTGTGTGTTGGTTTTTCTTTTTTCAACTTAAAAATCTGTATGCATTTTCTTTCTTTCTTTCTTCCCATTAATTTGTATTCAGTGCTGGTAGTGAAAGGCTCTGAAACATGGCTTGTGAGTATATTCACTTTGAAATTTCCAGGTTGTAAGCATTTTTTTCCCGATGTATCTAGCAGCTCATCAACACAGTGTCAGTTCTCTCTGGCTGCAAATTCAAAACAGTAAACATTGAGTCAGTGTTGTGGCATATATATTCTCCAAGGGGTGGAAACCAAAATATAAAGGGTGCATTTTACTCATCAAACAGAGTTATGCTTAAGCCCTCTGGTTGGTAGCTGATCCAACAGCTACCAACCAGAGGGGGCAGAGGTTGCTAAAAGTAAGTAAACAACCACTCAAGTACATAAAGAAAGTACAAAAAAAGTACAAAAAAGAAAAAAATGCACACATAGTATACAGAGTCTCGACATACTGAGCTACACGTACGGATGACTGATGCATGCTCACGCACATGCAGTTGTAAATAAGCTCACAGAGATTGCCTAACTGATATATTTTCTCGACTGCTTCACCAATTCTCTTTAGTTGATTGGGTGGAACATCCAAATACGTCAGATTGAGCGAGTGAGCCAAACACAGCCAATAAAGCAGATGTGTCGCCAGTGCCAGTGCCAAATCTGTCATAGAAGCTGTATTGCTAAGAGGGAAGGGGAGCTCACCCATGAAATTGTTCATAATGCGTCCATGATTGCCATTTGCCATAGTATTGACTGTGACAATGTGGCAGTCATCTATAAACCCTGCGCCTTATATTGATCATCACTGCTGGAAAGATGATCCCTGCTCTGTTCCAGTGAGGTGATGCGAATTCTGGGTAGACACTGTGCAACAGTGACATACATGGGTTTGATATTACAGCAGATATCAAATTCCTGAGGTGTATTTTGATGGCAGGTGATGGGATGTATACTTACCTAAATTTAGTTTTTGTCATGGTTTTCTATTAGTGCCACAGTAATGCTAGAGAAGCTCAGCGAGAGGATACTCCTATCCATTTACATTTGCTTTTTTGGTTCAGTTCTTCTTAGAGTTTCAAGATATCAATAACTGCTTATGAATATATTTTCATCAGCGGCTCTGTGAAAGTGGACATATGTTTTATAAAGTAAATCTTGGAAGCTTGGAAAATGAAAAGAAACGTTAGATTTATAGGCAGATGTATACGTCTGCTACAACTGCTTCTCATGAATAATTACTAGAACATCTATCTTTATGCCTGTCTTTATGCAAGTGTCTTTGTACACTTGTATATTTTGTCATCCATAACAAAGATTAGAAATAATAAAAAGTCTGACATAATGCATAAAGTGCATTGTTTGTATATATAAAAGCAAAATAGACAAGGTTTAAAACATGAATGGATCCCTGGCACAGACATTCGAATATAAAATTACATTATCCTTCATACACAGACTGATTGTGCAGTTTTTAAATACAGTTCGAGACTTCAAAAAAAATATGCATCAGCTATGTATCAGTGATCCTGTTATTAGTATACTATTAATAGTATTGCAGACCTTTGTTGTTAAATATACTTGGGATAGACATGAAATGCATTTGTCAGTGAAAGTCTTTTAAAAAATAAATGCAATTGCCCTGGAATATAAATAGTAATAAAAAATTTTTAAAAAGAGAGCTTTGGGGAAAAGGTGTTTTGTTTCTTTTCACTCACCAGAAAATCACTAACAGGCTGGTAATAGGAGGGAGCAAAATGTCTTAACGACAGCAAGCTATTTGTGTTTGCTATCAGTTCTTCTTCATGTCTCATAAAACATTCCTTTTTTTTGTTGTTCAGAGTTTCGTGCTTATGTAAAATGGTTGACGTCAGTACCCTGATTAGTCAGTTTTTAGATGAAAAAAGGATGGATTGATAGTCATGGTACCGCTACAAAAAACTTATGACAGGAAGCCAGTCATGAGTGAGTGTTATTTTGGCCATCACCAGTGTTGGGTGCAATGCGTTACAAAGTAACACACGACATTTCTACATTTCATAATGTAACATGTTACTGTACTGAATTCAGTAATTACATTACAGTTACGGTTATGTCGTCACTTGTGTTGCAAATGTTCTGGGCGCCAAATGGATAGAAAGAACAAAAAAAATATCATCAAGCAAACTTTTTTTTTTTCTTCCTGCAATTAGCCGATTTCAATTCATGCGTGGAAGGACGGAAATGGTGGAGCGGTACTTTGATACATTTTGAGGAGTTGTGATGTGGACATTTCTTTTAGTTTTATTGCACAAAGGGATGACGAAGTGGAAACTGCATCCAGTATAGAAACAGCCGCATTAAACAGAACTTCGGCTCTTTGCAAGCATCTACACAGACAGCATGCTAACATAAAGCTGGCCAAAAACCCAGAGGGATGTTAAAGTTGATTGTTTGCCGACCCCAGCCTAGCAGCCAGACGCTGATTTTCAACAGGTAACAAAAGCAGTGATGTGCAGTCAGGCTTGTAGCCTCAATTTCTACCCGTTTGTATTTGTAAAATAAAGATGGTATGTATGTCCTAGGATACGAATTTGTGTTGGTGTGTGGGACTGTAGCCTATAGAGTTATGTCGTTAAATCGTAATTATGTGGCAATACGTTTCAGGTCATTTTATGGAGTAACCAGAAAGTACTGCAATGAGCAGTGTGACAAATTACTGTCTCCAGAGAGTAATTAAGTAATGTACTGCATTACTTTTAAGAAAGGTAATGAGTAATACATTTTCTTCAGTAACGAGCCTAACACTGGCCATCACAAGCAAAACCTATTTAGCTTTTGCTAATAGATTTGCAAAATGGAAGGACCTGTAGGCAGTTGATCCTGGGATTAAAGTCCTAGCACTTGTCCCCACTGGAGCACTTCCATAGTTGTCCTATGATCAGCAACTAAACTTAAAATACCTTGATCTTTGATTTAAAAAAAAAGAAAAAGAAAAAGAAAAAAAAGAAAGCCAGAGAGTACAAGCTTGTGCCCAGAAAGGTTTTGAGTCAGAATTAAGTAGGCCCATAGCCTTTACTGGGAAACATCAAATTACTGAACTTTAAAATCTCTTTCATGAGCAGATAACGATTACAAAGTGTTGTTGGCCATAACATAAAGCTGTAGTCATCTTTGTGCTGAAAGTGTGTGTTTCACAAGATCCTTTTTAAATAACACCTAAATAAGGAAAAATATCTTTAGCAACTTTCTTTCACAACTCTTTAAATGTCTTCACATTAAAATTATCCAAACACTTAAAAAAAAAAACCTTTCCAAAACTCAAAACGCACAAGAGTGAGTGTCTGCTCCAATGATGTAACATACAAATACATTAAACATTCTTTCTTAACTATAAAAGCACAGTTACTGAAGTAAATTCCATCCATCCATCCTTTTTCTTCCATTTATCTAATTCAGGGGTGCAGTGTGGCTGGAGCCTATCACAGCTGTCATGGAGTGAGAGGATCACAAGTCTGTCGCAAGGCTAAAACACAGAGACAGACAGCCAGTCATGCTCACATTAACAAGTTAAAAACGTGGCATGCAAAATATGAATTAACCTTAACCATTCTTTGCTGTCCTTTTCTTATATTTTACATATCTCCACCTTTTTGTCTTAGTATCTTTCTCCCTCAGTTTTCTCAACATGTCAACTGCTGTTACTAGCAGAAGTTGTCTTTAAGCTAATATTTAATTGCCGCCTGGTATCATGGAAAATTCATATGAGTCATGCCCCAGTTTCCTGAAGTCATTTTTGGTGTTGTAAGATCGATTTTCTTTTTTCACATGTCATTTTACCCCATGTAGTCTGAAAAAATGGCCACTAAGCCCAGTTATTTTTCCTGTAATTAACAATTTCATTTGTCAAAATATCCCTGAAGCAGCATGCCGTCTTTCCACAATAGTACAAGATCATTGGGTAGCCATTCAGAGCCCACGTTTCCTGCCAAGAATTTATTTAAATTAAAGACCAGTAGTTTAAAATATCACTTCAAGTTTAGAGCTGTCAATCTGCTCAATAGTAATCATACTGCATTTGCAGTGCTAAGCATTACAAGCAAAGGAACAGTAGCCGAGTGAAGGGTTAATCGCCAATTTAAATAGCGGATGCGTGAAAAACCATAATGGCAGCATACTGAAGAGCATAACTTTCTTTTCACTACATTTAACTGAGATAATGCAGGGGGTTTTAGTCCCAATCACATATTTCTACAACTAGACTGTATAGTAGAGACTACTGTAGAGCACTTCCATATCAAAGCAGTTCATGTTACCACATGGGAAACAAGAGGTTTGTTTCCATAACACTTTGTGAGGTTGAGTCTCTTTTAATATTTCATTTAGATTACACTAGTGGTGAGAGTAGCTTACACACGGGGGAAGATTACCCAGTCTCTTCTCTCCTCTCTCTCGTGTCCTCCTTTCCTTTCAGCTCACTCCATGTAGATTGGCTTTTTCTTTGGCCAAGGCTATGTGTTGTGCCAACCAACTCAGAGGGAGCTGGCAGTGAATATGAATACACTCTGGAGTCCCATTGACAAGTCTCTTTAGTTATCATTGGGCAAACAGGACACAGAGGGAGCAAGAGGCTCTTGACCCTGATGATTTGAGTCAGTTTCCCCATCCACACCAAAATGGCTTCCAAGCAACTGTTGTCTTGTCATGTTGTTGGTCCAGAGAATGACATCACCAGACTGTGACAGACACGGACTTAACAGACAGATGGTCATTAGATCTAATAATGAATATCTGCAGGTTTCAGCCCAGACCAATGTGGGCTGATGGGCAATGATCATTATCAGTCAAGGACACTTTTATTGACAACAGGATAATTCATCTCTAGAAAGCCTCAAAATCCCCCAGGTGTGTCGAGTGACGCAGTTCACAAAGATACTTTCTCCTTCAAGATATGCTATACTTAGGCATCTCCAACTTTATGAAGGTTATGCTTCTCCACATGGCCTGTAACCTCCTATTATACTCCAGCTATGGCTTTAAAGAGCAAATCACAATTGAGACACGCTCACCAGAAACATTACATCTCATCATGAATATATTTTCATGCCAGCAGTTGACAACTCAGGGTCTCAAGGGAATATCTTGCAGTGTGTCTTTATGAATGAAAGCCATAGTTAAACCAACAGAAGTACAGTGTGTTATGGGATTGGCATACAGATAGAAAATAGTAATTCTAATTTGATTCTCAAGTCTGACATGCACATATTCAGTGATATCTATTTTGAGGCATTACTTAAAGGCTTAATCTTCTCAAGCCACCTTGATAGCAGCGTCGTGTTGGCTCAGATGAAAGACATATTGGAAGACAATTTGTGGATGAGTAGGTAGTGTCATTGTGCCACTTTCTATTTCTGCCC
Organism: Tylochromis polylepis; assembly: GCA_015107715.1. NCBI lineage: Eukaryota > Metazoa > Chordata > Actinopteri > Cichliformes > Cichlidae > Tylochromis > Tylochromis polylepis. Next base: position 19,514 of record VVHJ01065204.1, read on the forward strand.
CTCTTAGTGTAGTTGATTGCATCTGAACATGGGTTATTCATCTGTGTCTCCAGTCCAATACAGCATCAACTATCTCTGCTGCAAGATTGATTCTCTGCCCCTGGAAGAAAAGTTTTAGAATTATTATCCACGAACTTTGTGGATTCACAGCCTCAGGCTTGAGCTACCATGAGTGTCATAAGATATTTGGAAAGATAGTAATGCAAGACCTTTAGACTTATTTTGCACTTGTATGGAACCAGGCAAAACCAGTGAAACGTTCCAGTTAATGAGCTGTTACAAGTACTTTAGCTCCCAGACACATCTTCTTTCTGCGCTGGCATCTAGAACAACATGGCTACATTTACATTTTACATATTTTCAAAGGTAAGCAAATGGTTCTTCTTTATATCTTTCAAGAGCGAATCAAGCGTCTCAGAATTGCTGCTAATTGTGTATTTGGTGATGACTTGTGCGCTCATTACTGCTACACAATTTTGAGTGATTGGCTATTGTCCACAGCTGAAGCCTCATTATGGGACAGCACAGGAACTCCTCCCTGTTGCCTTGCACGCTGACTTCTGCTCTCACGAGAAGTGCAAAAGAACATTTAAATTAGCCTTAAGGAGGAATTAAGTCTAATGACTTCTTTTCATTAACAGCTAATTAAATATTCACATCCAGGCCTCATCCAACGCCCCACACACCTCTCTGGCTCCCTCCCCCCATTTCATTGGTGGTCCTCTGTGCAGTATTCTGCTGCAGTGGAACTGAAGGAAAGAAGATATTATATTACTGCATGTATGAGATATGGGCTTAAAAAACTGGCACCTAGCCTGTAATATGACATAAAAAGAATGTGTTTGATTGAAGCAATAATTGAAAATTAAATTGCCAGCAATTGCTTTTTATTGCTGACCACAAAGCATGCTTCTAGTGGTATTTAGAATATTCTTAATAAGTTCCACTTGATGATAAAAAATTTAAAAGGCAGATTTTTCAGGTTCTGTATTTAAATTATAACCTGCTGTTTTGTTAAACTCGGTTCTGAGAGACAGTAAATATTGTTTATACAGATATTTAAAGAGTTCTTTTTATGATTCACTAAGCAGCTGGATGGCCACATCAGCCTCCGTTAATTTTAACCCATAATGTTACATCTGCAGGGCAAAATGAAATGCTGAAATAAGAGCTGAGAAAAGCCTTATACTACTCTTATGAATGGATTAATGTCTGTTTTCAGTCAAATCAAATACAATGTGTGTGTGTGTGCCAGTCAAGGAAAGCAGGAGAGGAAAGCCAACTGGAATCATACATTCAAAAACACTATGTGCTGTTTTAGTGAATATGCACTATTTACCATGGGCTAGGGTATGGATTTGTAGCATTACATAAAATGCCTCTCTGTCATATCATATCTTGTTATTTCTTTCTTTATGGTACCAGGAAGCTGTATATCATATTACAATTTAAAGATTTTTTGCATTGGATTTTGTACATTCTGTAACTCGAACACAGTGTTATCATTAATGCAGTCACCATCCAAACTTCATTTCCTTTGACGAAATTGCTAAGGTCCAAGTTAATTTTCTCCTCTCCAGCCTCCTCACATAATGTAGACAGTAGTCATGCATGAAAGTAATATTGCACAGACCAATGAAGCCTCAAGATTGCATTCTGTCTCTCTGTACTTCTAATTGTCAGTGGTAAAAAGTGATTGACAGAATACACAATAGATTTGGAAATCTGAGGTTTGCTTAATGTCAGAGCGGTGTTGTTCAACTAGCGTCATCCTCAGACATCAAACAACCCAATTTCAGCACTTTTATTCCCTGTTGTAACATATCTGATTTGTGTTACCACTGATGGTTTATCACAGTGGGGGAAATAATTATTTGATCCCCTGCTGAATTTATAAGTCTGCTCACTTACAAAGAAACAGTCAGTCTCTGATTTTTTACAGTAGTTTCATTTTCATGGAGAGAATATCAACTGAACAATCTAGAAGAAAAAAAAAACAAAAAGCAAAAAGCAAAAAATCACATTACATAAATGTAAACTGATTTGCATGTCATTGAGCGAAATAAGTATTTGAGCCTCGAGCAAATCATGACTCAGTACTTGGTGTAGAAACTCTTGCAACACGTTCTCATCCCAAAACGTAACATACCGACGCTTTTGACAAATCGTCAGTATGTTACGCTTTCGGCCACCCAACACGTCTCTATGTTACGCGTTCGAAAACACGAGAACTGTTTGGAATCAATCTACATATGTACATTTTTAAATTTTTCTTTACTTTCTCATCATGAATCGCTTTGGAAAACACTATCTGACACGATTAAGGTTGTGGTTAACATTAGGATTAAGGTTGTGGTTAGGGTTAGGGGTAAGGTTAGGGTTAGGCCTGGAATACACGGCTGGATTGTGTGTTACCGCTGGGAGCGTCATTCTCATGGATTCCATCCACAATCCGGAGCGTATCAGATAAATATCATAGGACGGTTACCTTTCGCGTAACATTTGCCGCCTTGGGACGTGACAAAACGTCGCTATGTTACGCCTCGGGAGTGAGAACGGTCTCTGAGGTCACGGACAGTGTTTAGGGTCTTTTCAACATCAGACATATTCACCCATGCCTCGAGGCATCAATCGATCAATTCCCAGCTTGTGTCCAAGTCTGGTCAGCAGTCCATGCATCAGCCTTCATCATCCATGGCCATCCTAAGGCTGTTTATATAATCTTGGATAGTATCAGTGGTAAATAAAGTAAATTTGAATTGCAAGTTTTGCCACCAGCCCTCCTGGCTTCATGTCAGATTTTTTTTTTAAAAAACACACCAGCGTTCCAAAAACAAAGAATATTCTGTATAGTTTAAAGATTTATCTGTATTTATTTATAAATTAAAACATGCAGAGATATTCATCTTATAATCAAATGCTAATAATACACACACATTCTTGTATTATTTTCCTGCATGCTGAATATCACATTTACATGCACCTTGTAGGCTGGAAAAGTATAAATCCCTAGGCAAATCACATCAAGAAACATTAACTGTAGTCACATGTTAGCAAACATGAGGTCTAATCAGTGAAACAAGATTGAAAGTGTGGGTCAGATCTCATTTGACCTGCACAAAAATAAACATTTCAAGTTGTCTTATCACAACAGGCAGCTGCTGATGTTAATTATGCCTGGGGGGGGGAAAAGAGTACCTCAGAAGACTTGGGGTCAAGAATTGATGAGTTGATTTACATAAAGCTGGAAAGGGTTACAAAGTCATCTCAAAGTTTAGATATTGATCTGTCTACAGTGGGACAAACTGTAAAATCTATATATGGAGATGATTAAGTACTGTGGTCATTCACCTTAGAAGTGGATGCCCGGCGAAGATGACTCCAAAAGCACAACGCAGAATGCTCAGTGAGATTTCAAGAAGAGAAAGCAAGACTTTCCAAAAGGATGTCAGCAGAGCAATATCAGCTCCCAGTCATGGATTTCTACTGTTTGCCCTGCAATAGGATTAAATGGCAGCGCAGTGATTTGTGATGCTTTCTGATAGGCCTTCAATTTCTTGGATCTGTTACTCAAACTGGATTTTCAAAGCATTTTTTTTTCTCATCCATAACATTAAGCACATCTGAAGCTCATGAGAATGTGATTTAGCTGAAGATGAATGAAAGAATTACTTCTTTTTAATAAAATCTTGCAAAGGCAAACATTAAAATGCATTCAGATCTGCACCCTCCATTCAAAACCTCACTTTTAAACTAAATTTAGTCCAGTTTTACAACCTTAAAATCATTTTAGCTGCATGATAATCAGAAATATTCACATAATCTTCAAATTGATACCAAATGCAACAGAACTTTTTCCTTAAGGCAAAAGAAAATCACAACATGACAAATGATTGAGCTCTGAAGACTGGCTGATGTCTCTAAAGCAGCACACAAATACATTTTATTGAAAAATGTGATGACTAATGTACAGAAAATGACTCAGTGCAGGCAAAATGGTTGGCAGTCCGCTCTAACGCTCACATTGTTACAAAGAAAGACAAATTATAGGTTTAATTCTGACCTGAGAATTGAACAATTTCCAGCAGTTCTTGTCTGTTTCTTACACTGATTCCAAATCAGTCATAAAAGTGTGCATGTTACAGACAGCCCTTGGGTATTGAACTATTATCTACACATACTGTAATGCTTTTTAGAAAGGTGAACTTGTCAAAGTGTACTTTTATGCGCTTTTATATTGAATGCATGAATCAGGAACTATACTCAACAAAAATATAAACGCAACACCTTTGTTTCTGCTCCGATTTTCCATGAGATGGACTTAAAGATCTAAAATTCATTCCAGATACACAATATTACCATTTCTCTCAAACATTGTTCACAAATCAGTCTAAAT
>VVHJ01065206.1:4219-18992 GCA_015107715.1 Tylochromis polylepis
CACAGGACCTGAAAGATACATCCAGCTCTTCAGTTGATCCATCTATTGTCCACTGACGGCTCGTCAGAAATGGTCTCAGTGAAAGGGTGGCTGTCAAGAAGCTGTTCTTGAGGAAAGGAAACAGGGAGAAAAGGCCGAGGTATGCCAAAGTACACAAGAACTGGACTGAAAATCAGAGGCAACAGGCCGTGCAAGTAGACACAGCAAATATTAAATATTTGTTTCAAATCATCAGTAGAGGTCAGCAGAGAGCTACAAGAGTGAGTCTACAGTTATCTGTAAAACACGGTGGAGGCTCTTTCAGTCAGTGGTGTTGGAAATCTTGTGAAAACTGACAGAATTATCAGCGTAGAAAACTGCTGTCAGATTTTCATCCACTATGCAACACCATCTGGAAAGCATCTGATTAGCAACGGCTTGATTTTCATCATTACCCTAATGATCCCAAACATACTGCCAATGCAGTAAAAGCATAGCTGATAGAAAAACACACAAGGGAACACTATCGGTTATGGATTGGCCTCCCCAGAGCCTGGACCTCAACATTATTGAAGCAGCGTGGGATCATCTCGACAGAGGACAGAACAGAAGGCAGCCAACATCCAAAGAAGAGCTTTGAATGTCCTCCAAGAAGCCTGGAGAACTATTACTGAAGACTGCTTAAAGAAATGACAAGAAAGATGCCCAAGAGAGTTCAGGCTGTGTTGAAGAATAAAGGTGGTCATACCAATTACTGACTTTCAAGCCTGTCAGAATTATACAAACTTTGTATTGTCTTATATACTGTATTTCCATTTATGTTTGCAGGTTTCAGTAAATTACTGCAACTGCAATTTCCCACTTTCCTAGCAAACTATGAAGAAGTAGAATGACTCAATACTTTTGTGCAATTCCTGTTAAATCCAGAATCTAATTTAAAATCCTTCTCCTCACATACATACACTTTAAGAATCAGAGCCCAGACCTCATAGTACTGTATCACCAATAGAGCACTTAGTTCTCACACTGTCGGCTCACTTGTGGTTCCTAGGATATTTAAAAGTAGAATGGGAGGCAGAGCCTTCAGCTTTCAGGCCCTCTTCTATGGAACCAGCTCCCAGTTTGGATTTGGCCTCTCTACTTTTAAGATTAGGCTTAAAACTTTTCTCTTTGATAAAGCTTATAGTTTTGGCTGGATCAGGTGATCCTGAATCTTCCCCTAGTTATGTTGCAATATGCCCAGACCGCTGGGGGCTTCCCATGTTGCACTGAGTGTTCCTTTGTCACTCACCTTTTTCACTCACTATGTGTTTAGACACTACTCTGCATTTACTCATTAGTTATTATCAATCTCTGTCACTCTTCCACAACACGTCTTTTATCCTGTCTCCCGCCCATTAAAAGGGAGTTTTTCCTTCCCACTGTCGCCAAGTGCTTGCTCATCAGATTATTGGGGTATCTCTGTATTATTGTGGGGTCTTTATATTACAATATAAAGCACCACGAGGGGACCGTTTCTGGGACTAATAAGAGTGTGTGAGCGTCATGGTAAGTGTTACTTAAAAATATCTGCAGGTGCAATATCTACGGTGACCAGCATGTGGCACTGTTTCCATTTCAGAAAGGGCAATGAGAGAGGACAAATACTGCAAACTTCCTAAGCGGAAAACATTGGAACATTTCACAGAAGTATCGCAGTACATATTTGATTTATGGATAATATTCAAAATATATCTATATATGTAGAGATAGGTGAAAATAAAGCTTTAAAAGTTTCGGCACATCTAATTCGAGGCCTTCTCGTTCACTATAAGAGCTGAATGAGTGCTTTACAACGTAAAACTATTTGAAGCATGTTTAGCTCCAAACCAGCGCTGACTGAGAGCTGCTGGGAACTGGTTTGGGTCAGAAAGTTGACTCAACTTTTGAAAAGGGATTAAAGACGTGTGTCCCCCCCTTGTAGTTTCAAATAATTGCTACATGAGTTGCCACACATCTTTATGATGTAACAGCATATAACTACTGCCACTGCAGATTGTGAATGAATGTCTGTAGGGTGAATGACAGCTTGTGGCCTTCGGTTTCTGGTGGTTTCCCCTCCTCTATAGCACCTTTTGTTAACTTGATCCCAGATCGAAACTTAATCCCAGATTAGAAATGACGTGATATAAAAACGGAATCTGAACTATTATGGAAGTCCATTATCTTAACTTAATGCTAACTAGAGAAAAAAAATGACTTGTATCTGTAAGATTTTTTTGTTTTGGTGAATTTTCTCCCACTTTTACACTTTTATTACCTATTATTAAACTACCCAACATTATAAATAGTAGCTAAACCGATCTTTACTATAAAAATAAAGCATCAATTAAGAATCCAATCATACATGACATTAATATTGATATTTCGTATTATTACTTTCTTTTAATACTTTAAGTACAAAGTCCAGGTACTTGCAGTATTTTTATTTTTTTTTTTTGTACATGTTACGGAGTATTTGTCTTGCTTCTTATACTTCAGTAAATGTTCTGAGCACTTCCTGCGCCACTTTCTATCCCTGCTGTGAAATGAGTGCTGGTCCCAAACAACCAGAGCCGAGCCTTCACTATGTAAACAACTCTGCACCATTCATACGATCATAGTAAGAAGTGGGTGGTATGAGCAGCACGCCCCTCGCTCCTCAAATGGGAAATTAAGGTGCACCACGTGACACCCTTTTGGACTTGACTGGCTCGTGAAAGGGCGGCGTGTGTGACGTCAGCTGGTGCAGGCGATACAAAACACTGCGCGAAAGTAGAGCTGCTTCAGAGAAGTGACAAGAGGTGTGTTAGGGTGGAAGGGGACGGTAGCCTGACAGTCAGCACCTAGGGCTAAAAAGCCAAAAAGTTTTTTTAATATCGCAAAGAGGGAGAAAAGCGCCTGCGCAGAAAGAGAAGCCGCAGCAGGATTATCGCGCTGCAGAGCTGTCACACCTGTGGGGTACGCTAAAAGAAAAAGAGTTTATTTTATCTCTAAAACCCACGTGGGACAAGTCAGCAGGGTTCATGTGTGACATATACAGCCTGGACTCGCACTGCGTGTCTCCACAATGCAACATGAGCTGGTCCATGGAGCCTGCTAACTTCTACGAGAGCACCAAGCTGGCCGGTCCGCAGCAGGGTGTCTGCAAGCAGGGCAACAGGAGCGACGGCCCGGCGGAGGACGGCACCATGGTGGAGCTGAGCACCACCCCCGCCATGTACGACGACGAGAGCGCCATCGACTTCAGCCAGTACATCGAGTCCATGACAACCGTGCCAAACTTGGAGCTGTGCAACGACGAGCTCTTCCTCGACCTGTTCAACACCGTGAAGCAGGAGAAGGCGGATTTCTACAACATGCAGAACTCCGGTCTGCCCGGCGGCATGCAGCAGCTGTCAAACGCCTACACAGCGGAGAGGAAGACTGACGGCGCGCTGGGGAAGAGCGCTTTCAGCGCACCCATCAAGCAAGAGTCCGACTGGAGTGACAGCGACATGTCTTCATCCCTGCCTTCCCAGATTGAGACCTGCGCCCAGACCTCCGTCAGCCTCCCCACGGGGCAGCCAACCCCTCCGACCACCCCGGAGCCAGTCTCCGCCGTCAGCTCGGCCAAATCCTCGCCGCGTAAGATGGGCAGGGAAAAGGGGAAGAAGGCGGTGGACAGGTTCAGCTTGGAGTACCGACAGAGGCGAGAGAGGAATAACATTGCAGTGAGGAAAAGCAGGGACAAAGCCAAAAGGCGCAACATGGAGATGCAGCAGAAGCTGATTGAACTGAGCGCCGAGAACGACAGGCTTCACAAAACCATCGAGCAGCTAACCAGAGAGCTCACCGGCCTCAGAGAGTTCTTCAAGCAGATGCCCAGCTCCAGCTTTGCGGGCTCCACGAGTGTAGAGAGCCGGTGACAAACTCTCGAACTGCTTTGAACTGAACTTTCAGGAGACATACCTCAGACTTTTTTTTGTTTGTTTGTTTTCTTACCATCTGTACCAGATGTATTAAGCTTACCATAATGGCACTGGAAAATATGATGCTGCCATATTTTTGTGGGATTTTTCCTCTATTAAATTATTTTACCACTGCATTTACGTGTTGTTATACCTGATATGGTACCTTTTTTTTTTTTTATAATTCCAAACTTTGTATAAGAGCCAGAGCATGATCTTTTATATAGTTTGTATGAAACCTTGAAAAGTTTGTTTTTATGTAATCTGTAATAAAAACATTGCTGGAAAAATTGCAGAACTGCCTGGCCTGTGGTAATTTTTGCATGTCATGATTTATGCTTGAGGAAACTGACACAAGAAGTGCAACAGGAAACAGAAAGTAAGGTCAGCAAAATGAGCCTTTTATTGTGATACAAAGTGAGTTAATCGTAAACATGGAGACAGAAAGGATGAAAAAGGTTTTTGGGTTGGTTTTTTTTTTTTTTTAAACCAACATTTTAAGCCAAAAATCTGAAGTTGATGAACCCACGTGGGCTGCTTTTGACAGCCTGCATGCCACTGCTCTAACCCTTGGGCTGTCAACCCCTGGCTAGTTAGATCACATATCATTAACACAAACAGGACCTTGTCTCTTCACAGCCCATTCCCTTCAGCACAGCCTCAAGCTGTCAGGGGAGGCCTTCAGAGGGGGAGAGGGAGGGAGGAGGATAAGCTGGCTCGGACCGAGGCCCAGCATGCAGATCCTTGGAGCCAGCTGAAGCCCGAGGATTGATCTCATTAGTTCCTCGCCCTGACGGCCTCAGAGGCAGATTTCTTCCAGGCCCATCCACAGGGCAGGCTTCCTAGTGATGACTCGAACGTAAACGGGGATGGGGCCCACCTCTTTTCCCAATACAGCCTCCACATTGTATCCTGGGAACTGAAGCAGCGAGGTTAAATCACTTGGCAGCGTTAGAGCATCCAGAAAGCAATCGGCACTTAAAATAGCTCCCTCCTATATCCCCCATACATCAAAAAAATGTATAGTTTTACAGGAACATGTGAGCGCCCTTAAGCCTCCTGACCTTTGCACGCTTCACACTGGCTCAGCAGTAATTCTGGTGATCTAAGTCTGAAAACGCACACTGCATTTGATTAGTTAAAAATAGCTCCACCAGCACCAGTGGGTTCTTGAGGTTAGTAAAAGCCGAAAAATGCATGCAAAATAAAAAAAGATAATCAGGCCGAGAAAAACGAGTGTGCCAATATTTTGAAAACTAATTCCTTCAACAGTATCAATGAGCAGCACGTTTTTTTTGTTTTGTTTTTTTCGACTCAGCAAAGAAAACTTAAATCATACCGACTCATGACATATTGACAAAAGATCAATGCGCTCTTCAGATGAGCTCAGAGTTATGTAACAGCTTGATAAGCACCACCTACCTCACCCACTTCCAGCTCTGCGGCATTCAGGATGGTCATGATCGTCCTCTGCTGCAGCTAATTTAAAAAAAAAGAAAAAAAAAAGAAGAAGAAGACATGGAAGCAGTAATGACTTTTTAATCATCACCTCAGTGCAGCAAATCCAAAACCAATGCTGCACCAGCGCACTGTGCCCTCCGCTGAGTGACAGCTCCCAAGGGTTAACGTATCAGCCGTTCGATAAGAACAACTCTGATAACTTTATCAGTTCGGCTCGCTTAGCTTTCTGATTGCAAAGTCACATACCAGCTTTTCCACAATAAAATATCTTTATGCAGATGTACTCAGCCTTTAAATGTGCAGAATGTGGATTTTTATCTTTACGAGTCTCACTGTAAAAGCAGGCCAAGGCAGCGTGGGATGATCCACTGTCCTCAAGGACGGACGCCTGATCTATTCTGAATTCTGTTGTTTAATAAACACAATTAAAAAAAGGCTTTTCTGCTTAAAGCAACAGCTCAGCACCTAAAACGTCCACTTATTTACCTTCTTATCACTGTCACACCTGTGTAGTCAATATGAGGCTCGGCTAGATTACTTTTCACTTGTTTGCGCAGTGCAAAGAGCTACCCGTCTCTGTCCAAAGGACCTTTCTGATTGTATTTTGTGCACGTGTAGCTCAGTTTTTCTGTACTTTGAAGGTCCAGCTAGGGGTGGGTATTGCAAAGTAGCTTGGGCTAGAAATGCTGCGGCTTGTGGCATGGTTTGGGAGACTTGAAACATGAGACCTTACATAAATAAAGTTCTCTAAATAACACTTCATATCTGATGATCTGCTGTTCAGAGAATAAGAGAAGTCACTAAAGATGATGTCGACATTAGCATTTTAATCTTATGTGTGTCATTAGGCAGACTTGGACAAAAAGTGACAACAATTTTCACATTTTAAAAAAAAAAGTGTTTTGCGATAAGCGGTCATAAATGTTTCTAATTTCTAATCTGGCAATCAGATGAGGAAGTGCTTTCAGTATCAGATTTAATATGACTGCTGTTGTAGCTCTGTTACTATCATAGCATTAAAGCAATATAACAGACAAAACTTTGAGGAAGTGGCCGTCTTATGGTGGGCAACAACAACTGCTGACTGCTACAGAGGGACTTATTCCCTGTAAAATACTGAACTGTCTTTTCAAATCTCAGGTTTGTGTAGATTGAACAGACCAGATAATCTGTCTAAATCAGTGGCCTGGTAGGTGGATTCACTTACAGCTCAACCTCCTTGCAACTAGGGAAAATTGGTGATTGCCTGGTGACTACATTACATTTTTTTTTTTGCTGTTGGAGACTGATTTCAAGTGGTTGTGGCCAACTACTCCTGAACGGCATCAAGTTGGCCAGTGCATACAATTCATTTGTTGTAATACGATGATTAACTGTGATAAACAACTGAAAAATGCAAATCTGTTGTGTACATGCACAGAAATTCACATTAACTACTTAAAACTATAAATACAAAATACTTACAAATAACTGACTGCAAAATGACATGAGCGCTTGTTAACCTGCTATAAAATAAGATAACCAGAGTACAACCAGGTGGCAGCCAGTTGAGTCAAGTCCCCAACTGCAAAGAAGATGAGTTGCAGATGAGTTGCGTTAATTGTTGCACAACAACTCAAATTGAGTGCAACATGCTGACAGTCAGCGTTTATAAATTAGATGGCAATTATTAGCAAACCTTTGCCAAATTGTGTGGGAATGATTGCAGTCAAAATGAGTCAAAATGTGATGGTTTTCAGACAGGCTGCCTCCCACCAGGCGATCTGTGCAATCGCCTTCCAATTGACAGCGGTCTCTCAGAGGTTGGGGGTATTGTAGTATGCACTGGTGAGCTCGACTTGTTATATCTTTTTACGGCAGGGTTACCAAGCACCTTTATTATTTTGCAGTTAGTTATGAGCTTCTGGCTGAACTCTGAATCGAAGCATTTAAGGTTAATCACCATATTACCACAAAGAAAGTGCATGCAGTGGCCAAACTTGACCATATTCAGTTGCCAATTCACAGCAGACTGAATTGGTCTTATTGCTGTTTTATCACCATCTTGTAGAACAAAAGCTACTTTGAAGACGACAGCAGCTGACTGCGAGTGCTTGCACACCTATCACTGTTTTCCCTTGTGTGACTAGCATTAGTTCAGAGCCGGGTTGATGCTAAGCTAACCGTCTTCAGGTTGTTCTGTCATGCATGAGTGGTACTGATCTTCTCATCTAACTGGGCAAAGAAGTACAGTGCTTAAGAAATTCACTAGACCACCTGTCATAAAAACAAGAAAACAAATATTTTTAGAAATCTGTCAGAAAGTTGAAGCTGGCACAGTGGACTTCTCTGAGAAGTCAGAAATTAATCAAGCTGTGTCTGATTAATGCTGTTCTCACCTTCACCTTCATGGTGCAGTTACTTAATGAAGAAGAAGTCAGGAAGACTTCGAGCTGGACCTTTGTGTGCGGCTTTTCCACAGCAGACTTGCAAGAAACACAGTGGAAGTTCTGACTGCAGAAAAACACAAACATAATGTGATACTTCTGCCAGGATGACAAAAATGATGCTAGTTTGCTAAATGGTGAGGACCTACAGCCTTTCAGCTGACAACTCTAAGTTGTCACTTCCACAGAGATTACAGGCAGGCCACGAGTACGCCGTGCTCTCATCCACACCGACAACCACGCCTGCAGACAGAAACAAAACCATTAGAAATGACAGGGGAACATTCATGCATGCTGCACAGTTCTGCAAGACTTTAGTTTCTGTTTTTAACAGTTTCTTTTTCATTTCTTAATATTTGTAGCTAAAGGAACAGTGATAAATGTTCGACGCACAAGTTTGAAAGTATGTGCATGCTTGTGACAGGGTGTAAGAGATAAACACATCCCTTTCATTTTTTTATCTGAGATTGTCATGATAAATGCAGCAAAGACGCACTCCCTGCCTAAACACCATCACACTTGACAACCACAGTTGCAGCCCCACGACTGTGTATCCTTATACAGGATACTGAATTCAAACCTGATAATAACTTCTTGTACTTTCCATTTTGGGCATTTTTTTTCCCCCCACTGGTGATTTCCAGAAGGTGCAAGTGCAAGACACAAGCTTGTTTTATTTTCATTCAGCCATCTGACCAAACATGTAGAGCAACAGAGGCCAGAACACAGTGTGATTTTTGCCCTCCATGCTGACATGAAATCAGCAGATGTAGATTATTATCTGCTTAAAGCAGCTCTATAATACACCAAATTTACATAATTAGAAAAAAACAAAGAAAGAAAGCTTCAAAGCAAGGATATTTAACCAAAGTAAGTGAGGGTGGTGGCAGTAAATTAAACTCGTTAATTTATACTTTAATTAGGACTCATAAGAGTAGTGATCATTTATGTTTCAGATGTGGCAGCTGGTGGTGGTCATAACTGGTGTTAGCAAACATTAGAAAGCCCTAAAAGCAACCTTGTGTGCACAAAAAACAATTGAGGGAAAAATGCCAACGTTCCCTCAAACTTTAACTCATCGTCACAAGAAGTTTAAAGCTTCGGGGCGGTTTAGTGAAAAAATGAAATGGGAATGGACAAGAATCCAGTCATTTTTCATGTTTTTGGTTACAAAAAGTCCTTTACAATCGCAACCTGAGGACAGTGAATAACAAACAGAGTGCAATCTCCTGCATCCACATCAAAGCCTCTTGTTGCACTGTAAACACACACTTGGCATGTTCTGTAGGAATCGAGCTAAATGGAAAAGCACGGGATCGAGTGAAAGGCAGAAGCAGACCTGTGAGAGTGCAGAGGGAGTTGGGTGTTGTCTCCAGACTCAGTGGATCCAGTCTCGCAGGCTGGGGCAGGGTATTCGCCTGGGGCTCAGGCAGCGACTGCGAAAGTAATTCTGGCCTGTTTGTGGACTTGAGGCAACCATTAGAGCACACCTGAACAACTGACTGCTCCGCGCAGAGGAGGACACCTGGAGGTACAAATGCCAAAAATGAAATATCACCGTGAAGGAACGAGTGGTCGTCTTAAAACTGCTACTGTGGTAAAGTTGTAGAAACTACCAAGGGAAAACAGGAAGCACTGCATGCCTCTGATGGCTGATTTTACAGATGGGCTTCAGCTGGCCAAGTAGAAGTACAAAAAACAAAATCCAGGAACACTTTTCCTAAATATCATGTAGTGCAAGTACGGTTAGGTTCATAAATTTCTGGGCAATGATGTGTTTTGAAGTTTTCCTCTGTTCACCACCACAGAGGATTTTAAATCAAATGCAATGTGATGTAATTAAAGTGCAGACTTTCAGTTTTAATATGAGGGGTTAAACAAAAGTATTGGAATAACTGGTCAGGAATTACAGCCATTTTTATACTTCATCCCCCTTAAAGGCTCAAAATTAATTAGACTATTGGTTGACAAGCAGTTTTGTGGCATTTTCGACATTAGGTGAGTCTTGTTTTCTCATTTTTCCACAACAAATACAAGCAGATAAAAGAGTTTTGATGATATGACTGATGATAGAAGTAACAGGATGAACTCTGATGTTTACACGACTATACGCTCTGCTCAGATTCGCAGTGCAGAAGGATAATGACCCAGAGCAAACTGTAAAAGCAACCTAAGCGTTTCTCAAGCCAAAGAAATGAGATATTCTTCAAATCACTGATCTCAACCCAATAAAATATGCTGTTCACTTATTCAGGAAGTCACAGCAAAGGATTTTCAACCAAGTATTAAAACAACCCTGATATTTAAAACTATGCTAGTTTGTAACAATTGACTTTGAGGCTATGAACATGGGGTACTACGAATAAAAAAAAATGGCTGTAATTTTGAAACAGTTATGAAAATCCCCTTGAATTAATGCTGAATGTTTACACTTTGATTACATCTTGATGAGGTGAAATTACAAAAAAAAAAAAAATTTTTTAAAAATGTGTCACAGTCTGAAACTTATGGACATAAGTGTATAACCACAGAAAACTACTGACTGACTTATAAAGAAAAACACTTTTTTTGATATAATTCTTGCAGCTCAAACCCCGGCAGCCTCAGCTCATCACATTTCCCATACCAGCTGTGAATCATGCTGACTTTGGCCAAATTCTGGAAACGAGGACTCGCTCTGGGAGCAACTACTCTGAGCCCTCTGGAGCTTTCCAACAAATGTGACTTTTACAATAACAAAATGTATTTTTTTAAGTCTGATTGAACATAAACACAGAGTATGTGTTTGTCCCAGAGTGACCACTGCATTCAGATGCTTTCAGATGATTTCAGAAAGGTGAGCTTGTGCACATCCGGTGGGCCACCGGGACCGCTGTAAACCTTCAAAATGAGATCAAGAGATCAACAATGTGTGAAGTTCACCTGTATTCTTTCCAGTTTTTGATCCTACAAATCTGCCACTAGGATAAATAGTATGTAAGGAATCATTTCCATATTTTTATATCTGCAGTTTAAAGCAGTGTGTGCTTGTGTGCTGGAGTGACCGTTACTTTAAGCTGTTCCCAACAAGACTGCCTCACACATGGAAACAAACCAGTGTGTGCAGATGAACTGATAGACATTAAGTCAGCCAACAAGTTGTCCAATAAATAAATAAATAAATAGAATCATAAAAACATCTGGAAAGCTTCAGGAAGCTCACACTTTGTGTAATGGCATACAACTGTTTGTGCAACTCTTCCCACACGAGGAGAGTGCAAAAATAAGTACAGAGCTACAACAATCATAGTGATGGAAGCCGCGCATGATTGAGATTAAAAAAAAAAAAAAAAAATTCCTTAAACTACGATTTTAAGGTATTTACACTTTTCTAGTTAAAGCTTCAAATGTCTGTGTACTGTTATCAGTTTCTCTAGAAACATTTTACCTCTAAACTTCTCACCTGGGTTAACTCATCTATTTATCCACTGCTTTAATCACAGCGCTCAGGTCCTCAGACCAAACTCATGTTTGCAGTCGTTAGGCCTGACGGCTGTGCCTTGCAGTAGGTCACCCTGCATGAGTGATTTGCCTAATTTAAACTGTAAACGTAAATGAAATCAGCTGAACAATTAAAAAAATCTGAAGTTTTAATGTCTATTTTTTAAAAACTTCTTTAAAGTTCTAAGCGCTTTGAGCTGTTTTTGAGCTTCTCTGTGGTCTTCCTCTTTTCTTCCTTCCTGGAAACTCCATCTTCAACATCCTTTATCCAATATATCCATCTGTACAAACCTGTCCAAACCATCTCAGCCTTGCTTCTCTAACTTTTTCTCCAAACAACTTTTTTCTCAAGCCGAGTTGTCATTTTTATTCCCATTACATCCTGGTCACTCCAAATCAAAATCTTAGCATCTTAAGCTCCGCCTCCTGCCATTTTCCTCAAATCTCAGGGATAAATAACCATGCACATACTTCTTCCTCTTCCATTTTGGACTTGATGATTGGTTATTTAAATTTTGTTTGAGCACATATGTATATGTGTATACATTTGTATGTGTACTTGTATATACAGGCATTTGTGTAGATGTGTATATTTTTATATTGTTGTTTTATATGTCTGAAATAAAAGGTTGTCAACATCATCTGCCCTAACAAAGGTATTCGTATAGCAGCTGCTTTGATGTATGACCTTTGATGGGGTCCATCCATGTGGTTGGGAACTACTGGATACCACCTCAAACAGCCATACAGCAGTTTAACAGTGTAATATATCAGAAAATCAGTCACCATAGATGTTTTACTTTATACCTACTAGTGCTACAACACTAAGTTTATTAAGCTGATGATCCCAGTTTTTACTTCTTCATGAGCACAATTTTAAATGCAGCTCTTTTGCTTTCCCTCCCTGTCAGAGTGACTTCTGCACACATGAAGCCACTGATAATGCTCGAATGGTTTACATAAAGCTCTACCGTGTTCTTTGATGGCATCTCTGAATGACAGGCAACAGACAGCGGGAGAATTTAGTGTTTTGAGGACGGAGGAAGTGAGCACACAGGAAGTGTTCACGCACAGAGGCACAGTGCGCCTGCACGGCCTCTCTGGCTGCTTCTCCTGAAGACTCGGGTCTGTGAGCACCAACCAAACCTCACCCTGGCCTACATCAGTGTTCTGCAGAAGAAACAGAGACAAACACAGTGAAGAATACAGGCAGAGAATTACGTGGAAACCTAGATGACCTAGAAAGAGGCCAATTAAAGGAAACATGACATGACATAAAAGCTTACAAAGCAGAAATCAGATGGAATTTATCACATCTGTCTAAGAATTGCCTGAAAAGAGCTATGAAAAGAAGAATCAATCAACACACAATGCTGCTGAAGCAGCGAAAGAACACTAAGAAGTTAAATATCTGTGTTTCAGTGGTGTGAGTGCATGGCAAAGTCCACCACTTTGATCTGAGCTGTTATCTCATCTTGGTCAAAGTTTAAAGGTCTCACCAATCAATGGTGAAGAACAGCGAGGCCTCGCGCAGACTGTCACAGACTGGGCGATATGAACACTGCTGTCTACGTCAGAGCTTATCAGTGCGTTAGTTCAAATGATCTCAACAGGAAGACTGCGGCACTCCAGAGGGCAGAGTGTTTGCTCTGTTCTTTAACAGAGGTTCAATTAAATCGCTCTTTTTGTGGCATGATAATAAAGTTACAAGTACCTGCATTCTCTTGTATAAAATGGTGGCAATAAAAGTGCAGCGGCAGGTTTTTGTCTCGCTCTGAAAAAGAAAAGGGGGGAAAAAAAAGAACGATTCGAATCAACCTGCTGAAGATAACTTATCTCAATCTGCTGAACATTTCTGTGTGTGTGCTCTGAGAAACTGTTCACCTGCAGTATGTCTCGTAAGGTTCGTTGTGCAGGGGGAAGGTAAAGCAGGGAAGCGGTCTGATCCTCCGTGGGCTCCACTGAGCTTCCCTGGCCTGACAGCAGGTAGCAGAAACTCGGAGCTGGAGCCAAAGGTCGGCTTTCCTGTGGACACAGGACACAACTAAGTCACAGAGCCTTCTCAGCAGGCTACTGTCTTCACACGGCCCTGAGAGCTCTACACACTGAGACCAAAGGAGATGAATGAAAACACATTTTGGAAATTGGCAGTGTGGATTTCTCTATTTGACGTTTTCAACATTTCATGGTTTCATCTAATTTAATTAAGCTGCTCTACGCCGACTTCCCCTCTGTTAAAATGATCAGTTTGACTCTTCAGCAATGCTACATTCCTGTTTTATTGCAAGAAAAAGCTGGAAATGAGAGACAACTGCAAACTCAAAGTGGTTCCAGAGGTTTGTGAACCACCGCCCACATCTCAAATTTGATATGTGATTCAGGCAGGTCTGGTGGTGTGTTCATTAATGACCAAACAGAGTTTAGTCAGTGGGTGGGGTTAAGAAGGGTGATTTTATCTGTCCTAAAAGTGCTGCGAGCAAGGATGAAACAAATGCAGTTAAACAAGTTGCTGTGGATTCAAAGAAATAAACACCTGTGACGCTGAAATGTCTTTCTCTTTTTTTCTTTTGTTGGGAAAAACCTTTCACCAAAATCTCTACCACAGGTTCACGTACGCTGGAAGAACACATCAGCTGGTTGCTGCCGACTTAACTATAGATCGCATCTCTGAATGTGCGAGCATGAGAGGAAAGAGGGAAAGTTCAAAGTTCAGTTTGGTTATCAGGATGTCAACTAAATTCTCAATTTATATAAAAGCATTTTCATTCCTGTTGCTTTTCAGTTGTCATGGTTTTCGGGGATTTCTTTTTGTGTTGTATAACAATGCAAACTGAATATGTGTGTATTTAATTAGGGCTGCAACAGTAGCTGAATTTCTTCATTATTATTTTGTGGTTTTACTTGACTCGTAATGTAAGCATGGTCAGTCCACGTCCTGTGTTCCTGCTTTATTGGAGGGAAATGTTTCATCTAATTTCTGATCACCGGGAAAAAAAAAGAAAAAAAAAAAAGTATTGTACTTGAAAAAGAACATTGCAAAATGAACAAAAATTGGTTTAGAAATTATTTTATTACAGTGCTAATGATTTTGTTTCGGATCTGAATAAAAAAATAATAATAATAATAAAAAAACCCATTTCAATCACAAATTTTAAATGCTGCATTTTAAAGGCTTAACAACAGATCAGCTGAACACAAAACAATCAGCAGGTTAAATCTGGTTTCAGCTCCTGTTACAGGCCTCAGCTGAATTATCTCTACATTGAGGACTTACACTTGGCATACTAAGTGAGTCTCCATGATCTTTGAGAGGCATTGCTGGGGGCCACAGGCTGTCTATCAAGCTGAAAAGCCTGGAGCTCCTGAGAGTGAGACAAAAGAGAGAGAAAGAGAGAGAGAGAGAGAGAGAGAGAGAGAGAGAGAAAATGTCTTGATGCATGCTCAATCATCCAGGTAAGG
>VVHJ01065207.1:2860-21532 GCA_015107715.1 Tylochromis polylepis
ACAGTGGTGGGGGGGGGGGGGGGGGGGGGGGGGGGGGGGGGGGGACATAAGAGGAAAACATTATATCCAGTGTAGTGTTTTTACCCGGTCATTGATTTTGCTGTTTTCCCAACACTTACACTGTTATTTGAAAGTGATGACTTGAACAGAAATGAGCGTATAGAAGCAGCAGTGATGGTTGGCGGCTGACTGAAACAAATGAAAGCCATTTGGCTCAGTCATATCATTTTCCTAATGAAAGTACCAGCGTTGGATTTAATTTTGTCTCAATCATCGCCAGTATTGATCAGATCAGTGAAGTTCCAAAGATTCTTTCAGCTGATGATGAGCGCAGAGGATCATTTAAGCCTTCAAAACTATTGGTCTTCACTTGATGGAACAAGGGGAAAACAGTTCAATAATAAGCCCTTTCTATTATACGGATTTCCTTTTTCTTTTGCCCTCCAAATGGTTTTTATCTGTGCGCCATTCACAAATAAAATGAATACTTCTTTCAGTGTTTTCACTGGAGCCTGAAAAACATCAATAGTTCAAATAAATATGTATATGAAAATGGAGAAATTGAGGGTGTGTGTGTGTGTGCGCGCGCACTCGCGCGCACGCGGTACACAAAATAGTGTATGTCTGCATGCATTAACTAGTGTGTAACTGCAAAAACAGAATCTTATTAGTTTTAGTTTTCTGTATTATATCATTAATCATAAAGAAACTAAACAGCATGCAGGCAAGTTTGGCTCAAGAAACACACACACACACACACATTTATGTTCACACTTTCAAAGCAATCAGCAGAAATAGCACTGCAGTTCAGAATTTTAACATAATTCTAATATCATCAGACTTTAAACGTAAGGGTACAGACAGGTAGCAATTATTTTCCAAATATGGTGATTATGTACAATCTTGGAACCTCATTCTCACATGTTAACTACATGCAATACAGATTTAGGTGGTGTAATTAGCAGTGAACTTAATAAGGAATCAAAGGGTTGAGCAATATGTCTTTCTTTTGCCTCAAATATCTCATTAAAAAGAGTGTATACTTGCCAGGTTACCCGGCAACATTAAAATACTTTAGTGTTAAGTCCCAGCATTTAATGTTTTCTCAGTGTTCCAGTCATTGATGGTTAAAAAAAAGTCAGGCATCAAGTCCTCTGACAGTCACTCCAATTCTTACACTGGTCACTGAGTTTAGGACAGACCAAACTCCAAAGCCAGCAGGATGTGGGTTTCTTTTGCCACTATATCTTTTGGGAGCTCCAGAAACCTGGCTCACCCTCTTTTGCCAGAGGGACTTTATGTCATCTCGTGGCCCAAAACAACGAGTCTTAGGGATTGAGGGAAGCCTGAGCTTTATGGCTCAAATCACACAAAAGCTATGCTTAAATTATGAGTTCAGTGCATCACCCAGCTAAAAGCATTTAGATACTTTAGAATGGTAAGAGCTCCCTCTAGAGGTCAGCTCACACTGCACAACAGACACAACAAAGCAAAATTTTCCTTCTCCTCTTTTACTTTGCGCCTTTGTCTTTAATGTAATGAGGCAGATTACCTCTTATCCGCTGATTTCACTTAATGAATCCTGCAAACAAGGTCTCGACAAGTCGCTGACTTCACTGAATTACAGCAAATATTAAACGCTGACATCAGCCTACACCTGCCTCTCTGGGTGACTTTAGCTGTGATGATCTCATGCGATAAGAGCTTTTTCTTTCTTTCTTTCTTTCTTTCTTTCTTTCTTTCTTTCTTTCTTTTCTTTTTCAGTGCAGTGACTATTTTTTGCTCCTTTGAACTCTTCAACTCTGTCCTCCTCCTTTATTTAAGCTCCCCTTTGACCTCCTTCAAAAACTCCTTCTCTCAGCCTCCTGCTACATCACACTCACAAACACACGCACACATTCACAAACACATACACATCCATTTCCTCCAGGAGCTCCTTCGTGGCTTTAATGCTGTCTGAAAATGTGTCTGCTCTGTCAGTCAGACTCGCTGTCTTCTCCCTTCGTTATGCTTAAAGGAGGGAAAATGCCTTTGTGTTTGATGTTTTTCAGTAACTCTAAGTAGGAGGGCTGAGGAGAACACACGAACATACACTTACACACAGGTAAATTATTTACACTTCTATCAGCCTTAATGGATCTGTCAATTACATTACAGGCTCAATCTATAAGTCCTCAGCAAACGGTCTTCCTCCCATAATGAACAACAGCTTCATATATATTTGATCTGAGAGAATATATATGACATGATGAATGATAATGGATGGTTATCGTGCTGTTATCCAGCATTAAACCCTTCTTCCCTCTAAAAGAAGGGATGATAAAATCTGAGATAGGGTTACCTAAGAGTCTGAGTTGAGCCTCTGATACTAAATCTAGTGTCTTTGTGCTCAAAACTGAAGCTTTCCACCTACAGTTTGTCTTCTCTCTGCCATAAACAGCAGCTTTGCGCTGCCCTCTCTTTCACGTTCTATCTCTTGCATTGCATCTTTGCTCTGTTTGGCTGCCCTGCTGTCATGGTCTTTCCTCCCTCACTCTGGTCTTTCATATATAATGCACGTTAAACAAACAGACATGTCAGAGCCACTCAAATATATGTCTATCCCTCTACCCCCTCCACCCCCACCCTGGGAGCAGGGTGTGTATGTGTGTGTTTGTGTGTGTGTCAGTGGGAAGGGATGGGGAGAACCACATATCAAAGGCCTCCCTGTGCAGAGGTCCATCTGAACTACAGTCAGCTGCAAAAAATATAAACAGGGGATTCTACAAGGGGAAGAAAAAAATCTATCTTTTTCAAAACAGTTAACCTACTTCATCACATCCAGTCATACTAGTGAATAGCAGTTCGGTGCAGAATCCTTAAAATTGCAGGCTCATATCTGAGTTATAACAAAAGAGTGCCATTTCTTTTATCAACAACTTTATCTGTGAAGGAGCTCTCTTTTTTGTGTGCATGTTAGTGTCTAAACATAAAAGTCCCAGCTTGTGTTCTGTCAGTGAGTGTACAAAGCAGTGTTTGATCCATACAAATGCAGACCCAACTCAGTTTTGTCCCTTGTGGCTCAGAGCGCTAAAGTCTGTCAGTAAGATTGATTTCCCTCGTCACTTACTTTACATGTAAATTTAAATTTCTCTGTTAAGGCATGGAGAGGATAAGCTGCTGTGCTGGCTCACTCTTCAGTTGTATACATGCATAAGTAAACACACACGCACACATACACACACTCATCTACAAAAATCCCAATTTTCCAGGTGCAGAGGTCTGCAGAATAGAGCTAGAGCCACTCATACAGAAACTGCATTATTCTCCATCAGCAATGTGGAGAGTTGGAGCTATTATACCATCCACCATTAGCATGCACATACAAGTGGAGTTTGCCACTTGACAGAGAGCGCAATGGGGCCTGAAAAGAACCAGGGTGTGAGTGGGATCGTGCTTGATCAGCGGCAAACTAAGTTCATTGTCATTTTCATACAGCGTATGCTCCACTTGTGCTGCAGTAATGTGATGCAAAATGAATAACTGCACACTTTGCAGGCACATTGTACAGCATTTCAAGTTGAAAGCTCCCTGAGTGTCGGTGTATGTACTTTCTTAGATCAGCAGATCACTGCCTTTTTAGCTTTGCTACGCTGAAGATCAAGATTGAATAGAATTCAAATTTATAGCATAATAAAGTCATTAGTAGTACATAAAGGTAGATGGATTTCTCTCTGATACAGCAGCCTCACCTGGGTGGTAAGAATAAATAAGGAATAAGTGATTTGCTCTACTCTTTCCGCCCCACTGTAGGCGAAGCGAAAGCTGGATTTATTCAGACAGCCAATACACACAGTGACTCAGAGTGTATACTATGTATGGATGAAATGGGCTTGAGAGGCTTTTCCACTCACACAAAGCAAATACCTGTCCAGGAATAAGATATTGATTTGTCATTTCCCAGAGCTGGAGCTTTGTAAATAGGCTGAGCAGATGTGTGACTGGTGATTCCTGATAATTGTTGTCCAATAACAGTCAGGTGCCTTTTTGATACATTAAACTTGGATGTAATGTAATGTAGATCATCATTCATGATACCTGGCAAATGCGTGCATCCAATAAACACACACAGGCACACGTCCTATTTGGTATGCACGCAATGAGCCGACTCCGCTCAACCAAAAACAATCAAATATTTATTCCCATGTTTACAGCGTTCCATTTTCACAGTATTACCAGCAACACATTTCTCCGTGTTGACATGAGAGTTAGAGATTCTTGCTCTGAAGAGGCGTGCCCAGGTGGAGAAGCTATTTAGTTTACAGTTTAGCCGCGTTAATGAATCAGAATTTGAGCTAATTTTAAAGAAAAAAATAAACTAAATATACAGTTATTTTGTCCTCTCCTGCTGCTTTTCATTTTTGCACAAAATAAATTATCGTTAGACATGCTGCATCATTTATATCCACTTTAAGTTCTGTTGCTTTGTGTTGCATTGTAACTCTACAGTGCCTGTGTATATTGCACACACTTCATGTTGTTATAGCCGTTATTCTTCATATCAGAGAAAATCTATGGTTGTAAAGCTGCAGAGTTTTTTGTGCAAATTTTGCTTTATTCTCCTCAATAACCTGAGGTATTATCTGTTTTTATTTCTCCCTTCTAATTCTTTTTGTATTTATTGCAGTATCTCTGTTTCATAATAAAGTGTTATATACTTTAAAAAAAAAGAAAAAGATTAAATATAATTTAAGCTTATAGAAGACTTCTGTCACTACAGTGCAATGTGTGAGCATCTCCACCAGATGACACTAATGCTCACAGCTGGGGAGGTTTCCTGCAGTTAAATCATCCACCCACTGGATGGAAGCAAACAGAAATAAAATTCTAGTGAAAGGAATAACCGGAAATAATTTTACTGCAAATACCGGATAAAATATGGAAGAAAAAGCAGCGGGAGAAAAGAAGCGATGGTGAACGTGTGACGCGTCTCCTGTTTGTCCGCTAAAAGCTGCGTTTGTTTACCATTTTTGTTATTCGGGATGTTACGTTAAATGGTAAGAGAAAAGCACAAATACGTTCCGCCTGTAGCCTGCTTGGTGTATGAGAGCGAGTCTGTAAAGCGCGTCTAGAACTGATCGATAACAGATGCCGCACAAACCCAGGAAGTGCAGAAATTAAAGGGATTTAGAATAGAAGTGCTGGATGTAGAACAAAGGCTTTGCGTCCTTCGTGCACCGAAAGTAATAAACTGTATGGGCTTGTGACGTAGGCTAAGAATAAGTTGATGAAGTGATTATGCGCATGCTTGAATTGTGATTTCTGATCAGTGTACAACAGTATTAACGCTTATTTGAA
Organism: Tylochromis polylepis; assembly: GCA_015107715.1. Taxonomy (NCBI): domain Eukaryota; kingdom Metazoa; phylum Chordata; class Actinopteri; order Cichliformes; family Cichlidae; genus Tylochromis; species Tylochromis polylepis. Next base: position 8,198 of record VVHJ01065207.1, read on the forward strand.
CAATGCTACAGTTACAAATACGACTGAGTTGCTGTAGACAGTGGCTGGTCTATGCTGGAACTGAAAAATAAGAAAAAAAAATTAATAATGCCACTTAATTTTCGTCATGTCCGAAGCTCACAGATAACATAACATAAGCACTGCCCATGTATCACAATGTGAAATACACTCACCAGTCACTTCATTAGGAGTTTGCCAGCACTGGGTTGGACATCTTCATATCATTGATTCAACAAGGTGCTGGAAACATTCCTCAGAGATTTTGGTTCATAATGACATGATGGCATCACACAGTTGCTGCAGACTTAATACACAGCAAATCCTATTCTACCGCATCCCAAAGGGGATCTATTTGATTGAGATCTGGTGACTGTGGAGGCCATTTGGGTATAGTTAACTTGAAGAATTGGTCCAAGAAACCAATTTGAGATGATTTGAGTTGTATAGGTAGGCTGTGACGTTTAAATGGTGCTCCGTTAGGGTCCAAAGTGTACCAAAAAGTATCCCACATTCCATGACACCACTACCAGCTGCCCTGAATTCATAATTTAATGTCTTTTTGCCAAATTCTCAACCTACCGTCCAAATGTCGCAGCAGAAATTGAGACTCCTCAGACCAGGCAATGTTTTCCAAGTCTTATTTTATCTCATTTCAATGACCCCATGCAAACGGTGGTTGTAATGAATGAATGAATAACTTTATTGATCCTGAAGGAAATTGGTTAAGGCTGCCAGAATTCCAGCGCCAACTTATCCTTCCAACCATAAATACATTACACAACATCACATGGGGAAGACAGGTCGGAGAGGTAGAACAATGGAAATACACAATATGAGGAAAGACGAGGAGAAAAAAAGAACTCCTCCCAGACTGAGCTCCAACAGGGAGATCAGTTTGAGAACAGAAAAAAATCACCTCAGCACACATAAGCACATGGATCATCACATCTCACAACATAAAAAGACATAAGTACATCGGAGGCGTTTGGAGGGGGGAGGGGGGTGACTGTATATCAGTGTCTGAGTACATGTGTGTGCGTGTGTATCCTGTGATCAACTAGAGAGAGAGTGTCCTTTCACCCGGTTAAGCAAAAGTCAACAGTCCTCCAGCTGACACAGGTGTCCTTGAAGGACAGGGGCAGAGAGTCTAAACACAGTCCCGTTATCAGGGAAGAGTTTGTTGTTCTGTAGCCGCATGAGTGAAGGAGATGGTTGTTTGGGTTAGTGCAAACAACTGCATTCCAATTTCGCAGTTGGTCTAATGTCCATCACTGGTCACCAGGTCTATCAATTTCCCGTTGCAGGGCCGTGAGCTTCTCCAAGATCTTATCCGTATTGCGTTCAATAAACACAGTCTGAGTACTCACGGCTTGCCCATCGTCAATCATGTCAGCCAGCCTTGTGGGGTTCTGAACAGCTGTTATTGCTTCCTTTGTTCTTCGATAAGCCAGGTCCGAGCCAGCTCCGATCAGCCAGAACTCTGTTATCATGGTTCCGAATTGGTAGATGTCATCCAATGTCCTCCATCAAGAGTGTCGCCAGGCACACGACGCAACCGACCATCGAGTATCAGGCAGCAAATGTCTCTGCAGGACAATCAGGCTCTCCCAAGCCCAGGCTTGTCCTCGAGAATAGGGTGTTAATTTCATTAAGAGACCATTTGATCAAATCCATAATTCTTTAGCTTCTAGAGAACAAGACTGAGAGACTCTCTGAGGGTTAGAGTTAGATTGAGACTAGACAAAAACATAGAAGCTAAGCAGGAAAGATAAGGGAGGAGAGGGAGAAATGCATCCGCCTCCGCCGAGAGCAAAAAGAGAAGAGTGGTTATTGAATCAGTGGTTATTTGAGTTACCGTTGCCTTCCTCACAGCTCTCAGCAGTCTGGCTATTTTAATCTCTGAGAACTGCTGCTCACTTGATACTTTCTCTGTTTCTGGTCTTTCTCTGTAGATCCTAAAGATGGTTTGTTATGGCCATGGCTGGGTGTGACTTGCTCTCTTTCCAGCCGTAGATACTGTCCTTTCTCTGCTGCTATTTTATTCAACAATTAGGCTATGAGTACCTAAGACCAGGGAAAGGTGAACTCCAGTCCCAGAGAACCTTCGCAGTTAGTTGAGTTGCGTATGGCTTGACTGCTTATGCCTGCTCTGTGGAGTAGAGGGCATTTTCAACCATTTAACCTTTTTGACATGCTCTTATTTATTTTTGTCTTTTGATGCTTATAGTGGCTTGTCTGTCTCCTTTAGTATAATTATTAATTTAAAAAAGCCTTTATTTCATTTGCATTTTTGCCTCCTTGTCTCTTTTTTCCCCAACCTGGATGCTTCTTGTTACTTCCCTGCATCCCCTTGACTTTTAGAGGAATGTAACATGATTGTGTGGAAAATCCCAGAAGATCAGCAGTTCCTGAAATACTCAGACAAAGTCACTTAAATCACCTTTCTTCCCAATTCTGATTCTGAGTTTGAACTTCAGCAGGTTGTCTTGACTGTATCTACATACCTAAATACATTGAGTTGCTACCATATGATTGGCTAATTAAATATTTGAGTTAAGGAGCAGTTGCACAAGTGTACCTAATGAAGTGGCCGTTGAGTGTATTTTGTCAGAGAGGTTGTCATCAGAGATTTTGGTTTTCAACACGCTATAACATGTAAATGTTACAGTTCTATATATTAAAAAAAGTAGCTGCAAAATTGAAGTGTTTATTCATTAGATAGCTTAAATAGTCTTGAATATTTCCAATTGTGCATTCTTCATCCACTGGATTATTGGAGAGACTTGAACGAATCATTAAAATAAATATGAGAATCTCTTTTTTCCATAGCCATGTTAATTAAAAGTCAGTCATGAATATGTTTAGTAGTGATTATGCAGGCATGTGCAAGGCTAATTAAGTGTTACATTACATTACTGATAGTCATGCAGCAACTTGAAAACTGTTTTGGGTTTTTTTTTTCTTTTAAAATGTTGAGAAGGCAATGAATGCTTGTGGTAACGTAAACATCCTGTCATTGCCTAGTTTGACCAGCAGAGGGACTTTGACTCTGTGGTGTCCAATACACTTGCTGTCTACAGCACATTTAGCAGAATAGCATCACAGCTACAATTATTACCACTAGAAATACTGGAGACTGGATGGATATTGGAGCTTTTTACTTTTTTGAGAGTTTAATTTACTCAAAAGGTTTTTGGTTGAGTTTGTTAGACATGTCATATCTGTGCTTATATTAAAAGACTTCTTCATCAACTTATTTTCCCAGGAGTTGATTTAAATCAGTTATGGCTGAGGAATCAGGAGATGAAATCCAGCTCCTCAGAAGACAGAAGCCAAAGCTTATAGAAATCTTAAGTGCCGATGCTGACTTTGTACTCCAGCATGCAGTTGCTCGCAGTCTGCTGTCTCTTCACACCTACCAGCAGGTGAAATCTTGCCGCGTTCCTAGTGAAAAAGTGACAGAGCTTTTGGATCACATCATACAGAGAGGTCCCAAAGCAGCACAAGAACTACTGGAGCTTTTCAAGGATAAGGCCTTGCAAGAAACCTTCCCAATGCTTGACTTTATTAACAAATTGAAAATCAACACACAGTCCTCGGGTAGGTCAAAATTTGCTCATTTTCAGCAACCTTTTATTCCAGTTAGATTTCTATTTCTCCTGTATAAATAGAAACTTTTTTTTTTCACTTCCAAGGGGGAAAAGAAACCTCAGAAAAAAGAAAACAAGCACCTGAAATACCAGTTGTCATTCCAAACAAAAAAATCTGCAACAATGGTGAGTGGCAATGCGCTGAAATATATTCCACTGTAAAACTCTGTAAACTTTAATTATCTCATCCCACAGGCTCTGGCATGGTGAGTGAGAAACAGCTGATGTCTGTGGCCCGTACCATCGGCAAATCTTGGAGGGCGATTGGCAGAGAGGCTCTGGAAATCTCATCTGTAAAGCTGGAGCAAATCGAAGAGGACCATAATCAACATGTGGAGCGAGTCTTTGCCATGCTGCGTCACTGGCGTATCTCACAGAGGGAAAAAGCCACACCCACTCAGCTGCATTCACTTCTCAGTCAGGGAGACTGGATGTTGCCACCTGAAAGCATCGACTTCCTGTTGGAGACTGACTGATTACTCACCTACAGAGACTAACCCTTATAGAGGAAATTTTTTTACTGAGAAGTCTGATCATAAATATCAGGGCTTAAACAAGAACAAGATTTTATTGTTTACCACACTGCATTTAGCACTACTGTACTTTATACTGTACATTTTTAAAAGATGCATAAACAATTATTCTAGAAAAGTCATAGAAGTTTTGTCTCATGAAATCTCTCACAAGAGTTGCTTTTATTTCTTTTTTTCTGTTTTGGTGTCTGTAGTGTGATTTTTATTCACCTTTCATTTGAGAAGATAATACAAAAGCAAGCTGTGCTCGCTTCATTTGAAGGGCATTTTCTTTTTATGTTGGGATTCATTTGGGGGATGGAGCTCGGCAGTCCACATGCAGCAGCAGAGAAGAGAACATTTTCAAAACTCATCTCTGTCATGGAAAACATCTGCAAAGGACAGATGCAGGAACACATTCATACCACATGCAATAACTCTTTGTAATTGTTTTATTATTCTTTCAACTGCCGTAAAATAAACCCGTCCATCCATTCTCTGCCACTTATCCTTTTTCTTCGGGGGGGGCTGGAGCCTATCCCAGCTGTCTTAGGGCAAGAGGCAGAGTACACCCTGGACAGGTCGCCAGTCTGTCCAGGGCTAACACATAGACACAGACAACACAGACAGACAACCATTCGCACTCATATTCACACCTATGGGCAATTTAGAGTTTCCAATTAACCTATCCCCACTAACTAACGTAAAATGAACAATTTCTTATTTTTACTCATTTATTCACTGTTTAAGAATAGAGCCACTGCAAATGGGGCACAGATGACTGGAGGAAAAGTGATGTGAAATCAAGTTGAAGGCTGATAAAGTGTGGAGTGTAAATGTTTTTTTTTTGTTTTTGTTTTTTGGGGGGGGGGGTTGTATTTGAATTCAAGCACTTTCTGAAATACTCTAACCGGCCCATCTAGTACCAACATCCATGTCATGCTCAAAGTCACTTAAATCACTTTTCTTCCTCGTTCTGATTTTCAATTTGAACTTCAACAGTTCACCTTGAACATGTCTTCATGCATAAATGCATTGAGTTGCTGCCATATGATTGGCTGATTAGATGTTTGCGTTGACGAACAGTTGAACAGATATACCTATTGAGGTGGCCGGTGAGCGTATATTCACACTTGACTCACACAAACTACTCCTAAACGTTAGCTGTCACTGCTCATTAAAAAAGTAAATAAATAAAAATCACCTCTAGAAGAAGAGAAGAAGTCATAAGTGGGAGCAAAGTGATCTTAGGAGTTCTTTTCTGCAGAACTATGGAGGTTTTCTGCCTGTGCAATATGAGAATCCCTTTGCTCCTGCATTGATGTTTCATAGAGTTTCTGTAGAGACTGACTTGTGTCTTTTAAGATTCATTCACCTTCTCATGCAAATCAGAGCAAATGAATAGCCTCTATTGCATAACACTCCATAACTCATCACACTAAAATTGCTGTCTTTAAAAATGTTCACCCACATCTGATGCTCTTTGTTGTGAACTGATGAGAATCATTTCATGAAATCCACAAAAGTTTTATTCATTGAAATGCTATATATGACTTATGACTTACTAAAGCACATTAACCTTCTAAAAATGAACTTGTGTAATCTCATAAATCACAATTGTGTGTGTGTGTCCCATTGTCTTTTCTCAACTCAGATAGTATTAACTACAAGTGTGGGACAAAGGTTGCCTCCCTCCCACTCTTGCCACCTTACCTTTGCTTTGTAGCCATTTTCTGCAGCCTGGTGACAGAGCACAGTGCAAACCTGCCTCCATTCTCAGGTAAGTAGTATGAAGTTTGCACCGTGTGTCTGTTTCTTACAACACCTTTTGAATTTATTCTTATTATTAAGTGTTTATTTGTCTAAACAGCACATTGGGATATAATGGAACAAGGTAGTCTACGCGACCTGAATGAGCCTCTTATAGACCATGCAGAAGGCCAGTTTTTCTTGAATGAAGCCTTCAAAATTATTATGGTGGAGGTGCTCTCCAATGGCACAGATGTCAAACAGAAGGTATCTTGTGAACCACAAAATAGCTTCCCTGCCTGCGGTGGCTGTTATTAACAAACTTCATAATCCACCCTTTCCTCGTGCAGGTTTGTGAGTGGAAAGAGCCCGAGGAGCTGGCTCTGCTCCTGGATTTGGGGGTGAGAGAGACAGGAGAGCCACAAGACAAGCTCCTCCAGAGAGTAAGAGATGTCACCAAGTACAGCATTAAGACAAGTAAGTAGAAAACTCAGCTAAACAAACTGGTTCTTGTCCGATCTTGAAGGGACTATTTTTTGTTGATTTCAGGTCACCCACATTTTTTTAATCAACAGTATGGTGGGGTGGACTATCATTCCTTGGCTGGAAGATTCCTCACTGAGGCTCTCAACACTAACCTGTAAGAAGGAACACATGAAGACTAAGATAGATAAATATTGATGGGATGAGAGATTAAGCATGTAAGAATATTGCACAATAAAAAGTGTTAGTCAGTGATCAAAGGAGCGTTCAGAGCTTCTACTCTGCATATTGCAGGGCAGAAAAAAATAACCTCAAACACTGAGGTTATTTTAGGTATTTTAGATATTATTGTATCACTTGTTAAACAGAATTTATTAGATGAACGCATGTGCAAAAATATAAAGTTAAAGAAAATGACTTAAAGTGTTTCAAAAGGATGTTTAGGTGCACTGTTTGAGTGTGCACACATTCTGCTTCCTGGCACCAGTGCTGATTACATATTTCACAGTGTTGTTTTTTTATATATTGGTTAGTAAGCAAGGAAAGTTTCCTAACTCATAAAACAGCACTGCAGAGAATCACAAAGCGAAAGATAAAAGGAAGACAAGGCTAATCCAGCATATAACATGATCACACATTTTCTGTGACAACTGCAGCTTCACCTATGAGGTAGCCCCAGTCTTTGTGCTGATGGAAAATGAGGTCCTGAGGGGCCTACGTCAGCTGGTTGGTTGGACAGAGGGTGATGGGATTTTCTGCCCGGGGGGCTCAACCTCCAACATGTATGCCATGAACCTTGCACGCTATCAACTCTTCCCAGAGGTCAAAAGCCAGGGGGTGTGGGCTCTCCCACGGCTAAGCATCTTTACATCTCCAGAGGTGAGGACGACTGTTCACCTCTTGTTTGTCTGGTTGTATTGTTGAAGCGATGGAAGCTTCATCAGGTGTGTTTCTAACTTCATGACACTGTTGAAAGAGGCATACTTGTGTTTTTTCAGAGCCATTACTCCGTAAAGAAAGGCGCTGCATTTCTGGGGATTGGTTTGGACAATGTTATCTTTGTGAAAGTGGACAACAGGTAATTGGTAGTTTATTGTAAGACTTGTCAGTTATCAGTTGCCCACTGAAAGAAGTTATTGAGCATAAAAGAAGCTGAATTTTCTTCTGTCCCTAAGTTATGCCATTGCAAAACCGAATGCTCATAAAACTCAACTTGCAGATGTCACTTTGAGCTCAGAGAACATGGAACATGTTATATGACAGTTATTCAAAATAAATAATAGATTAATGTTCTGTATTGAAATAACTGTTACGCCTTGATCTATTGTAGCCTGGAGTTGTGCCAAGTAAAAACAATACCTTTCATCTAATTAAATGCTGTGTCTCATGCTACAGAGGTCGTATGATTCCAGAGGACCTGGATGAAAAAATAGAGCTGTCCAAATCTCAGGTAGATTTGCTGATGTTTAGCTAGTTGTCATCAGATTCAACATGTAGTGTAAAAATGTGGCTTTTAGCAGTCATCATCTCCTGACTGTAACTGTATTTTGGTGTGTTTTCCATTAGGGTGCAGTGCCATTTCTTGTAAGCTGCACATCAGGGACCACAGTGCAGGGTGCGTTTGACCCGCTGGATCACATAGCTGATGTTTGTGATAAACACAAGCTGTGGATGCATGTAGATGTGAGTGCGCTTGTGGAAGACTGATCGGTGTTGACGAGTCTTGGTTTTGTGAACCTTGTGAGACTTTTTTATCTTTTTTTTTTCAGGCTTGCTGGGGAGGGAGTGTGCTTTTTTCTAAGAAACACAAACATCTGATGAAAGGAGTTGACAGGTATTAATATGTATGTTGGAAAGCATACATAACACAACATTTAGCTTGTAGATGAGTGGAGATACAGTGTAAGGCTGTGATGTTAATTAGTGTTTGTTTCTGTGTATAACTAGAGCAAATTCAGTAGCCTGGAATCCCCACAAGATGCTGGTGGCTGGCCTGCAGTGTTCTGCTTTGCTCCTGAAGGACACCACGGTTTGGCTTAACAGTTTAAGGCTGCAGAATTAATAATCATAAAGCTTTTTAGGGAAATTGGTATGCACTTTTTTTTTGACAATCCTTCACTTTTTTCCAGAATTTGTTAAAGCAGTGCCACAGTGCCAATGCCACATACCTCTTCCAGCAAGATAAGTTCTACGATGTGAACCTGGACATTGGGGATAAGTCTGTGCAGTGCAGCCGCAAGGTGGACTGTCTGAAGCTGTGGTTGATGTGGAAAGCTGTTGGCTCCATGGGCTTAGAAGAGCGTGTAGACAAGGCTTTTATTCATGCAAGGTAAATAAAGGATGTAGCACAGGGCAAGCTTCAAGTAAAGTCGTAAAGTCAGATTTGTCTCATTGTAACAGAAGATCAGCCTTGCACATCCAGTTAAGACCCCTTGAAACCAACTCTCTTTCACTTGGTTTTCACAAACCAATAAGTTATGTCAAATATATCAGAATACCATATTTTTTAAAATATGGTTACTTTTTTTGCTAAAAATATTTGCTTGCAGATATCTGGTGGAGCAGATGAAGAAAAGAGAGGGGTTCCAGCTTTTGAGCATGGTAATTTCATACCTTTTACATAAAGCATACCTGTGTTTTTTACCTGCAAAATTTCATTATCATGCTTGCATTTGTCTCTGCGGACAGCCAGAGTTTGTGAATGTCTGCTTCTGGTTCATACCACCAAGTTTGAGAGGGAAGGAAGGAACTGAAGATTACCAGGAGAAACTGGCAAAAGTAGGTTTGTGTATTGCTGAGTAAGAATAAGTTGCCACATTTGAGATATTTTATTCCTTCCTTCTGTTGCACACATATTTCTTGAAGATTGTGCACCTTTTTCTACCCCCTTTGTACTACCTGTAACTTGAGCTGTTGCAACACCGAGTTTCTCATTCGTGAGATTAATAAAGTCTATCTTATCTTATCTTATATTGACATGTACTTAGATGTGACATCTTCCTTTTCTGTTGTGTGCTTTTAAAAAACAAAGAAACCCCCATTATCTGAATGGTACAGTTAATTCTGTGTATCGTTTTCTTGCTAAAAGGTAGCTCCTGTCATCAAGGAACGCATGATGAAGCAAGGCACTATGATGGTCGGTTACCAGCCTCTGGGAAACAAGGTCAACTTTTTCCGTGTGATTGTATTCTCTCCCCTACTGTCCCAGAAAGACATGGACTTCTTCCTTGATGAAACTGAAAGACTAGGAAAGGATCTATGACAAAGCTCATAAGTGAACACCTTGCTCTTCAGAAAATTTGATCCTGTGTTTAATGGTGATCATTGTAATTATACAAATAATGACAAACAAGTCAAATTGTGTTAATTTCAATATTTGATTTCCTAGATTCCAACAGCTGTTAAATAAATAAAGGTTACTTGGTATTACAAAATTTATATTATCATGGTCTTTATTGTAAAGAAGTGTGATGGACCAAGCAGCGAAGGAAACTTAGGCACAGGTTAAAGTCCCAAAAAAATAATTTTATTTAACTCAAACACAATTAAATCATACAAAAAGAATCAAAATCTTGGGCCCGTAAAAGAGGTCAAAATAACAGAACTCTACTCAAAGTTGACAACAATACAGATAACTCAAACAAACTGACCTACTTAACAAGACAAAGGGGAAACTTAAATAGTGGCTGATCAGCCCACAAAACACAAAAAGGGGTAAAAACACACAAAACCTAACTAAAGCTAACATAATGAACTCCAATTCCCCCCCATGGTCCCGAGTTATGGACTGAACCAATTTGCAGTCTTCCTTTAAATGTCGCTCCGCCCCTTTTCCACGTCTTGGCTCCTCAACCAAGAGACTGGAGCAGCTGCAACTAAGGTAACTCAGAAAACAAAAATTAATCATACATAACAGTGTAAACTAAAATGTGCGCACTTATTTTAGAATACAATGCCATGTGTTATGTAAGTATGTGAATTAATTCTGAACCAAAACCAGTTATTTATTGTCCTGTAAATTAATTCCGATATTTTAAAGAAAAACAAATGTGAATGCAATATTATGTATAGGCCTCTACACTATCATGGTAGATATTACTACTGTGTGGCTGTAAGTGCAGCCATCACACACCACTTGCACCATAGACTCACAGAACAGCAACAGCTACACTCAGGGAGAACCTCCTCCTGCTCACAGACATGCTGCTGTGGGACGTCTGGAGGGACAAGAAAAAAAACTGATGACAGAAAATCTTGTGCAGAAGACCAATGATGGACGGATCATTCTTTTTATTTCAAAGAAGTACCACGTGTAACCTCCAGAGACTCACACACCAGCCGTGCTTTTAAATAAATGTATGTGTATTTAGCAGCTGCTCTGTCTGATTCTACAGCAGCCGTCCACACACTGAATCTTATGGAACATGAGCGCATTATTAATACAGCCTTTGCTTTGTTAGCTCTACCTGATGAAGTGTGTGATCACTGCTGAATGTTTCTGTTATTAAAGACACATTTATGTGAATTCTGTCTGAAATTTACTTTCAGCTCCATCTGTGAGCCTAAAGCAGTAAAATATTACACATAACTGTGCTGTAAGCTCAGACCTTCTTTGTGAGGCTCCTCATCATCATCAGTGTCTTTCTCAGACTCCAATATGTCCTCCTCCCACCTCCTTCCTCTCCTCCTCTTTCCTCTCCTCCTCCTTCTCCTTCCTCTCCTCCTCGCTGATAAACTCTGAGACGCTGAACTGCAGACATTGTTACTCCAACATCTCACACATTCAGCTCACTGCTCAGGCTAGCAGGAGGAAAGTTAACGGTACTTCCACTTTTTCTTTGTTTACTTCCGCTTGGTGTCACGGTGAAGTTCCAGGAAAGTAGAACCGTTAACATTAATTTCGGCTTTCTACACGTTTAAAAATCTCAGGTCGGAGGGAATATTTCCTCCTGAAACATAAAACATGTTCATAAATCATCAATTTTCAGTTCTCTAAAAATTAAAATAAAAAAATGTGAACAAACACTGTTAGTTTGAATCCAGTGTCTCATAAACTGGCGAGCTGTTAACTTTGCGCAGTGTGTTTGATTTCAGTGTTTGAGACATGCGCGTGATATTCATTTCAAAAAGTTAAAAATACCCCCCAAAACTTCTTCAGTGTAATCTGTTTTTAATTTTTTTTAATCAAGATTCAAGAACCACAACTGAAGTTGGGACACTGTGTAAAACACTATTTTACACAGTGTTTAAAAGTAAGAACAAATTGTAATGATTGTAATCTCATAAACTCGTTTTATTCACTCTAGAACACAGAAAACATTCAATGCTTAACAAATTTACTAGCCCACCACCCAGTGGCAGGTTCATGCCACAACTGCCCGAAAGTAAAAGTACCAAAATCTTTTTTTTTTGCTTGGTGGTGGTTAATGCACGAGCTAAAATGTAATTATTGTTGTTATCTATGAATTTTAAAATTTATTGCGGCTCTTCAGATTTTTTGTTTGTTAAATTAATTTATTGTTACTTCATATGAGGATTCAAACACAGACACAGCAATGATAAAAAAAAAAAAATATTAATAATAATCAAAGAACGAAACACATGGAGTCTGAACAGGAATAAACCAATCTGACTCAAAGTTTATATTTTTCAGGCAGTAAAATTCAAAGCACGGATCCAGCTGTGCCAGCTAGTTTTTACTTACAGGAAGATGAAATCCAAAGTGTTAAAAACAAAGGTTAAAACCACTGGAGGTTTCTGAGTTTGTGCTGAAAGCTGTCAAATGTATTGAGGTGTGGTTTTGGTGTTTGTAACATGCAGTGATGTGAGAGGAGGAAGAGGCTGAAGGAGGAGCAACACTGTCACAGAGCAGAGCAGAAAAGGACTCCCACTGTCAGATACATTCAATATCTAAAGCATACAGAACAGACAGTGTGTGGAAGATGCTGTCACTGCATTACTGGCTCATGTTTCCTGTGTTTCTGATCACACTAACAGGTCGGTTAAAGCAGGAAGAAGAAATGTCTTTAAAGGATCTGTTTGCTAGAAATCACTGGAACAGGCGCTCACAGTTTAACATCGTCTTTAACAACATTTATCTCTTCCTTTAGGTGTCAGCTGTGATCAACTCACTGCAGTCAAGGATGAAGAGTCCACTTTAGAAGGCACCACTCTCACTCTGTCCTACACTTATTCCAAAATTTCACCTGGTAATTACTTTTTTTGGTATCGGCAATATCCAGGAAAACCACCAGAGTTCCTCTTCTACATATCAGGGATGAATAGTTCAAGACTGTCAGAGTTTTTGAAATCAGCTGCAACATTCTTCACAAAACTGTCTGGAGAAAACCGTCTGGATCTTCAGATCTCCTCTGCTGCAGTGACAGACTCTGCTGTGTACTACTGTGCTGTGAGGCCCACAGTGACAGAAAACACCAAAACTGTACAAAAAGCTTTGGAGCAAAGACAACAGAATACTCCACAACATCCACTAGAGGGAGCCACACACTGTTACACTTCTCTGGATTGTGAGGACACAGTTTATAGTCTTTGTAGTTTTAATGAAACTAAAAATGTTTGAAGTATAAAATAACAGTAACTCTTTAAGATAAACAGTTTTTGTGGGCTGAACTTCCAGCTGGTGTTTTTGTGTCCTCAGCAGTAATGTTACTCACCTCGTCCTCTTGTTTAATCCATGAACATCGGCCTCTGGTTTAAAGTCACGAGCAGCAGCACAGACACACTGCAAAGCAGAGCCCTGACACAATCAGATGAGTCCTGATGGACTTCACAAGCTCATCAGTGGAGCAACAACAGCAGCAGAATCCTTACAAACCCACAGTAACACCCACACATACCCAGACAGCGACTCAGTTAGCACCTCATTTCTGTCACATTGAAGCCCTGCAGTCACCTGAAGGCAGCAGGACACATATGTTGAT